>JZLH01S0633276.1:25058-38435 GCA_001188425.1 Eucidaris tribuloides | reverse complement strand
TTGGGGGGGGGTGGGGAGCACAGCATATGTTTTGCTTGAATGCCATGAAAAATAATGGATGTTATTTTGAAGAATCTTGCATCCGCGGTTGACCTCTTGACCAAACGAAAAATATAATAATTTTCATCTTTTTATTGTTTTACTACTACTACTACTATTACTACTACTACTACTACTACTACTACTACTACTACTACTACTACTACTACTAGATGTGCTACTACTACTACCACCACTACTGTTACTACTACTACTACTACTACTACTACTACTACTACTACTACTACTACTACTACTACTACTACTACATGTACTACTACTACCACTACTACTACTACCACCACTACTATTACTTCTACTACTACTACTACATGTACTACTACTACCACTATTACTACTACCACCACTACTATTACTTCTACTACTACTACTACTACTATCTTATTTACCCAGGATAGCCACTTCAGTCAAAATGCCACTCTTCCAGAGGGTCCTGCATATACATAAATGTTATTATTACCCGTCTCTGTTCTAGAATGACGAACACCTGGCTAGAAAGCACAAGGTACCATTTTGAAATTCTTTGGTTTGACCCGACTGGGGCTCGAACCTGTGACTTTCCGATCGTGGGTCGGACGCTCTAACCACTAGGCCATCATTTCCGATCAACGGGGACGACTAGTTGTATCCTTTGGTCCCCCTATCGTATCAAAACACTAGACCAAATTGTTTATATTCAAATTCAAATTCATTTTATTTCCAATCTCATAAAAAGCAACAGAAATAATTCAAGAAAACGTGCGTGAGAAATAACGGTACACATTAAAAGAAAACATATCATTACAAATGTAAATCGTACGAGAAGACAATATACACAAATACTGCGAGATAACAAAATACACAGAAATACGCTTACTAATACAATACACTTGAATGTGACTCATATGTGATAAATTATACCCAAGGTTTGACCCATTTTAGTCGAATTAAATGAAGTACACATGTTTTGGAGCATTATGATGCTCATTTTGTTTCAATGATTTTCACCTTTTCAAAGCATTTAATGGCTGTTCGGTATACTGTAATTTTTCCAGGACTGAATTTTTAGACCTTTTCAGAGACACTGGTAGCACAGGAGATCAAGTAGCTCAGATTTTGTTTTTAATGGAAACATTGTTAAGCAATATCTTTATGGTTCGTAATCAACGATATTCTCAAGTAAATATTAAATACATTGTCGAACATTATGGAGGTTCACTTTTTAAAGCTCAATTTTGAGGTTTGAGCTACTTGATACCAGTGTTTAAATGGCCAAAGAAATCCATAGAATTAAAAACATCAGAATATTATTTTACCACTATAGCAAGTTATGTGTGTAGAACTGTAGAAATATCGCAAATTAATGGAGCATTGTTTATGTAGCACTCTTTATTGTAATACAACAGCCTATACAGGAATATGGGTATGGTAAAATCGGTCAGTCACAAACGTCCATTAAAATGATTTCTATGAAGTCCTTTTTGTTAAGCATCATTTTAGTCCTAACCTGAGATACTGATGGCATGAATATTACGTAGCTCAGTTTTCTTGTAAAATTCAAAGTTAACAACATTTTAAAATAATAATGGTTCGCATGTTCCAAGCTCCAAGAAGCATGCGATTCACGGATGCGTACACGGTCGCCATAGCAGTGTGCACGCCGCGTGCTGAACGTTTTCAAAATAAAACGGTAAGTGCTTTAACACAAAAAAGAATAAAGCAGCCATGTATATAACATCCATACCGCATTACACAAAACTCAGAATTGCATCTCCTCACTGTATTTTAGAATCACATTAATGTGAAATACGACAATTAATGTTATCAAGCCCCAAATTTAAGATGACCGTATTCCACGCACACGAAATGCATTAGAATATAATCCTGAGAGCGCACGCATAGAAATAGCTGTATACTACATGCATAACGTGCTGTTGATCCACATTACAGTAAACACTCAATTATGTTCACTATGCGTGTTATCCTATACGTTATAATGCGAGTATACATTAATGACATCGCGTAATGTATGATAAAGGTATATACTGGTGACTATTAATTTAATTACTTTCAAATTTCAAACTACGAAAGAGAAATAAAATTTGATTTTAAAATCGTTTCAGCGAATGTTCAATATCGTCCATTTCCATTAGACTGTAATAATCTATTTAAAGGTTACTATCCATTGAAAACAAAGTTTACTAATACATTGCAAACAAAGTAGTCACATACATCATGAAGCTCCTTGCATACATTCGTGGCTGTTACTTTACTTACCTCCAGACGAAACATATACTTGATCCCATAACACGTTCACATGATCAATGCTGTCTAAAGAGGGATATTCACATCGTAATTATCCAAAAAGACGACAACGTGATGAACAAACATAAGTTATCCGATATCCAAAAGAGCGCGGCAAATACTACCCGACAAGAGTTGACAATCGTTCGTGCAGCCCACCACGACCAAAGTACCGGTATTTTCCCCCGTTTGATACCACTAGCTAACATAGAAACCCGCCGAATAGATTGATGATAGAGAAAGGACAGCTCCAGCGCACAGACCGTCTCCCAGTTGGCGACATGGTGTACTGAAACATAATCATCCATGCAATACCTTTTCCTGGTTTTGTTTCACTGACAGTACTCTAACCCACTACGCCAACTGAAGCTTTTTATGCCGGATTAAAATACCCGAAAACAAAAATTCTGCCCCTCGCCGTTGTACAACTTTGAAACACGCCGTGCGCTGTGTCCATCGCGATCCAGCGATCGGAAATCGATTCCGAAGTGAAATTCCTTGTGTTCCTGCATCCACCACAGGCTCGCACGGTATGCACACCCCTCCGTAATCTCCCGAATGAAAAGAGACCCCCTTTTCTTCTTTTCCAGTGAATTAAATAAAAGCAGGGCAAAACAATGGCCAGCATGTAATGTAGGCGTTCATTTGAAGTCCTCGGCACATTTCGGATCCACCACCACACACCAACACGGAAAGCATTCGTGTAAAGTCGCGCCGTTTCGACTGTATGTGTGGTGGTGCAGGAGCGAGGTATCGGGGAGATGGGGGAAAGAGGAAAATGAATATTTAATGATCGCTTCGCTTTGAAGCTGTTGGTCTAAAATGCAGTCACCCACCTCATCCCAAAGCCATTTGGACACAGTGTTGTTGCATACATTACATTGTTCGTGAGCCCATTCGCTGATGTTATTACAATATCCCTTTTTACCGTTTAGCGCGAGACCTTGACAATTCCGGTTGCTGGTTATAACCCTGAATTACGATTGGCTAAAAAATTAATTTACGTTTTAGATATCGTATCCGGTCGGGAAATATCTATCACAGAGGCAGGCTGCGACGGACTGCACTTCATAAATTAATGCACCCCTTCATATAGATTGCGATATGCAATTGTTTTTCCGCGTCAAACATTATTTTTTTGTTCTTATATGAGGTGATTTTAATTTCTGAAATTCAGTCGGATGTGCAGAGTGAGTTTCAAATTAAGTAAATGTGTGGAATTAACGCGGTAGTAGCATGGCCATTTTATCCAGGGGCGTCACTGTATAACAAATTTACATCGGGAGGAGAAAACCACATCACTGACAAATTTTCGAGTGAAATATCTGACGTGTTTGTAAAAAGAAAGAAGAAGAAGAAGAAGAAGAAGAAGAAGAAGAAGAAGAAAAGAAGAAGAAAAGAAGAGAACAGAAGAAAATAAAAATAAAAAGAAGACAAGAAGCAAGAAGAACGAATAAGAAGAACAAGAAGAAGAAGAAGAAGAAGAGAAGAAGAAGAGACCTCACCCCCGACCCCCTGGATAAATGGAGGTATCATGGTGTTCTGCCTAGATTCGATTCCACCACGCCATTTTCCCATTTTCATCCTTTGCCAAGGCGATTTATCCACGTTGCTCCTGTACACAAGGAGAGAAATAGGGTCTTCTGGGTGAGCAGTGTTTGTCACTGAAAATGTTACTTTCGTTTAAGAAGACGTGATGATGATGCCTGATGATGATGATGATGATGATGATGATGGTGGTGGTGATGATGATGATGATGATGATGATGATGATGATGTTGATATAAAACCTCTCCGAAATCCTTAATTTTGTAAATCACCGACAATTATGAGTTTCCAGCAAAGATACTCTAAACGTTTTCCTAATTAACCAAAAATAGAGAAGATATTTGAAAATTACATTGTTTTGGCAACTGTGGGCCCTGATCCTGGACACCAAGGAGGGGGGGGGGGTGGTTAGGTTTACCATTTGAGGAACCTTGAATCCCCTTCCTTAAGAAGGTAGGTCAAGTTTGGTCTAAATCCAGAGAAAAAGATAAACATGTGAAAGTTTCCGCGAGGGGCACGACGCACTCAGCGATCGAAAGAGCTTACTTAAGCCTTCGGCTCAGGTGAGCTAAAATTATGGCAAGGTGGAGAATCCAAGTTACTAACAAACTTTGGTAAAATTATTAAGCAACAATAATCAGAACAACAACAGCAGCAACAACAACATCATCAAATACCACCATTACCACCACCACAACCACCACAACAACAACACAAAGTTCGACAACACTTGCTCACATTGCCAATCAATAGCAATCTTGAAATGAGATTTTACCGCCACACACTACCTTGGCCTTGCCCTTAATTGCCTCCGCTAAAATGGACATTAAATAAATTGCATGGATCAAAAAAGGTACTTGTAGGAATGCATGAACTTTTACATGATTATTATTTATTTTTCATACTTTGTCACATTTTATTAGAATATGCGCAACATGACCGATTGTCCAAAGTTAATGATGTTACGTCATAAAGTTAACTATGAATATGTGAGCCATTAGGTAACCCATTTTCATTTCTACGTCAGCGCTTCGAACAATAGAACAGGATGTATCTATATGCTTTATTGATACATCATGCTTGTTCTGTTCGTAGGCTTACACGGTCTAAGATTTTTGAAACCATTTTATAAAACAAATAATGCACATTACGCGTTCGGTCGTGAGTAAAACTATTGACCCTCGGTAACTTTATAAAAATCCGAAACACACTCGGCTTTCAGCCTCGTGTGTTTCAGATTTTTAGAAAGTTACCTCGCGGTCAATAGTTTTACTAGCGACCTCGCTAATGTGCATTATTTGTATATTGATACATCATGCTTCTTCTGTTCGTAGGCTTACACGGTCTAAGTACGTGTAAGCCGTTATCATTATCAATCTCATTTAGTATATGGTTTGGTGAAACTTGTGCACACCATTTTTGTTGAAACCGAGCCACTTGAAATAAAATTAAGAGTAATTAAAAAAAAACTTTGAAAATTGCGTGTTTACGTGGTCAGAGGGGCAACTCATATGACAAAGCCGAAGTCAGTTTTAATTTTTCACTTCTCATATAATGATGGGGAAATTTATTTCTGTAAGGAAAAAAATTCGACCATCTCATTTTACTTCCCATGATTATAAAATAGCAGTTCCCAATAAATAAGCCCGCATAAGATTCGTTGCCATACCTCCGTCTCAAAATATATCCACTTTCAAACTGATAGTTGATAAATAGTCATGAACCCGGAGAACGACGTGACACTTATAAACTTTGCCCTGCGCTTGCGTCCTTTTGCCAGGCACATGACGATTAGGTATGTTAGCAGACGAAATAGTATCGCTTTTACTCTTAAATACTGTGTCCATGATTAGCACACCCCGAAATTAACTTATCGATTAAATAAGCTACCATCATTTATATTTTGAAGATTCACATAAATCTTCTTCTTTCATAAAAGCCTTCGGCCTGAAAAGACAAGTTTCGTGAAAATTAATGCTTATAAAACTCAAACCGAAAACAGTGACGTGACTTGACTAACCTAGCTCACTGAACTTGAATTTTACACAGCAGTTAAACTAGTCTGATTGCAAGACCTACATGGTTCGTGAATCATGTAGTGAAAATTGAATACCTGCTAATCAATGCTTACATGTACAACGTCAAACACTCACCTTAGCGCAGTTGGACGATTGTCAAGCAAACGCTTCTACAGTTGGACTCCACCAAATTCAAAATCAACGCGTGAAAGCTACACCCAGTGTCTGAAACCTAGGCTGTCATTACGAATACAACTTGAACAGCCGACCAATTTCAAATGATTTATCGCTTGTATTTCTCAAACTTTACAACGTTTGAATTTGAAATTTTGAACATTACATTTTTAAGTATCTTTGGATCGAATCCGAGCAAAAACGGTTTGGTATACAAATGAAAAACACAACCTTTAAAGGATGTGTTTGTAGTTTCTTCTATATACCAGTGTATTTACGCAATGATGATGTTTAGGCTTGCAAAAGAGACATTTTGCCTTTAAAAGCTGAGTTCTTGATTTGCATACTAAAGATCTAGATTCAGATTCAGATTCAGATTCAGAGTTAGATTCAGATTCAGAGTTAGATTCATCTTTATTATCCACGTAAAATACATAGAAATTTTGTTTCCGTTTGCTTGCAATGATATAATAACATTAACATAGTAACAAAAAAAAGTGTAACACATAACACGTAGCAAAAACATAACATATAACATAACGTATAACATAAAATGTACAACATGTAATAGTATTTTAATATTTTGGTAGCCATTATTCCGTTCTATGGCAATTAAAGAATTGAAAACAAAATTAAATTCAGCATATGAAAATAAATTTCTTACATAGTTGAGTAAAGTAATGATATTATTTAGTTGTATGGCAAATAAAATAATTGAAAACATAATTAAATTCAGCATATGAAAATAAATTTTGGACAGATTTGATCCAGCTATAGATAAGTACAATAAAAGTGTCGTTTTCTCACAAATTTGAAAAGGATTTTACCTGCGCGAAATATATTATCAGAAACATTATTTCATCAGGCTTCTATGAAAAACACCCATTCAATTATCATGAACCATTTTATAATGGCAATTCATGAAATTTATATTACATGACATTATGGGGAGTTGCTCACATGTGACGTCACAAAATCAAAATTTTAAAACTTCATAACTCCGCTATTCTTTGGTGGATTTTCGCCAAACTTTCATTAATATATTTCTCTCATTGTTCTGCTTTTATTAAAACCAACTTGACGTCAGGGTGAACTTTGCCTTTAAGGCTACACCTGTGAAATTTGACGACTTGTTTTGCAATTACTATAGTAGAAATGGTTGTGACAATCAAATTTGTTGGGTTGCTTTCTATGAGTTTAGTTTCTATCGGGGTAATACTTTGATTCAATACTGGTAAATGAAATTAATGCTCATTTCTCCTCAAGTAAAGAAATTCCAGAAACTAATTCCAGTCTGGATTTACACTCCAGCCATTATATATTGGTATAATACTCGCTTGGTTCTTAAGGCATTTTAAACTTCTACCAATCATGTCACTTCCCTTTAAAGGATTACCTTTTGAAACTTTATATATTTTTCAGATATATAGGAGTCAGGAACGCTACTTATAATACTACTTACATTCCTAATATTAATATAAAAAAATAAGCTGATCGAGAATTTCCCGAAAAGTTGAATATTATGTCGAGATTATCATACCCAATATAGACCTGATAGAGGGAGCTAACACAACTTGTGAGCTCCAGTCTGCGTGGACTTGAATATTATCATCTAGTTGCTTTTTTGCTCCCTTTGTCCTCGGGCTTCCAACATTACAATCTTTGGAAGCTAGTACACCATTCTGAAATAAAATTTGGCATATTGTCATTATTTGTGTTGTCACTTCCATTAATAGATTTTTGCATGGAGTTGTATTTGCCACGATGATCACTGCCCTACTTCTTTGGTCATGATTACAAATGAAATTTAATGAAATTAGAAAGTATGACAAAAATAATCCCTTTCATTCATTCATGACGAATCTTTTGGGAATAACACCGGGCGCTAGTACATTAAGGTATCCAGGCCCAATAGCAAGTATCTAGGGTTATGGTATAATATCCCTAACCCTAACCCTAACTTTATATAGTCTAGATAGGTATTGCCATGAAAATTGTTTAAAATTGGCAGTTGTGCATGTTGTGATTTGTGTACCATACATGAATCACTGTATGCGGGACTACAGTTTTGGGCCTGGATACTTCAATGCATAGGCGCCTAACATTGTACATTCCCTGATAGGTGCTTAGCCGCTGGTCCAGTCCTAATCTATTGTTGTTTAAATTTCGTTCACTATGCAAATCCAGTAACAGGTAAACGTGACAGCTATTATTTTCATATCCGAGCCATCCGTAACGCGCCGCCCGACGCGTTCTTTCATTCGTCAATTCCCTATAAAACTCTATTCTCTAAAGGAAAGTCTGATCAAATTTAATTACATACACTCTATACCTGAAGACAGTTTTCTACATCCAAATAAGCTCATTACAGCCAGTGACATCATAAGGGTCGATTCAAGTAAACCAAACGAAACGTGCTTCTGTCAAAAACCTCGACCAGAGTCTGACACCGGACCCTGACTCCATGTGGTAAAGGAGTATATCAATCCTAAACAAGAGTCCCGGGAGTACGCGACATGAGAAACGACAGTGACTGGGCATGTTGGGGCTCGCCCCATGCAGGTCCAGGGTGACCATTTTGAAGACCTTGAATCGACTTCCCCTAAGCTATCATTCCTACCAAAGGTTTGATCGAATCCAATCATGCCTTTATAAAGGAAGATGTAAAATGTGAACTGATCCTCCATAGTCCCCATAGGCCGGCCCTCCCCCAAAAACTGCGCGGGGACAGACAGGGCCACAGGGCATGTTTCATGAGTATTCTTAGGGACAATAGTCTACTGAGACACATGTATCTGCATAAATGTGACTCGAGCAAAACTAACTTTAATATAAACAAATCATGTCTTCATCTTGAACATTTCTCGACTTATCTCAAGATAATTATCCGTGTGAAATTCCTTATAACAGCCGGTCTAGAGATCAATAAGAATTAAAATTTAGGATGATTTATTACTTCATAGACAAAGTCACAGACATACAACTATTTCATCGCAATTAGTACGTTAACCCTCACTGTTATGATTCGTAGTGAAATTCCTTCTCAGACAGTTGTACACTATTTATATGAACATGCTCATTTTATGTATAGTAATAATAATTTGACTTAAAGCAGAATTTGTTTGCTAGTCCAAAATAAGCCTGTGGCTTTATTTGAATAAAATAAATAGACTGTTTCACTCATATACATTGTAGATTGAAGGATAGTTTTGAATTTCAGCACGTAAGTATACATGGAACAATCGTTCTAAATACTAATAAAAAAGGTTCCCATTGTATGGTACTATTTCCTCGTTCTACGGAACAAACTTCAACCTCTAAAGTTATCTACACTAAAAGAATATCAACAGAGCTGCCAACCTTTGTTGCCAACAAAACAACCGATGCAGGGGAAATTCATATTTTGAGCGCCGCCGCAAAACATAAAAAATGGTAAATTACACATAGCTATTACGCACAGGTGCATAAAATCGTATTTTCTTATTTTGGATGATGAAAGAAACATACTAAACACCGTCAAAAACATACTTATTTGGTAGCTCTGTATCGAAGGGCGATATTAAAAAAAATTCACACAATGTTACTATGATCTATCACCTCGCTCTCGTCGCCCGCTTGGCAGAAGGGCGTAGCAAATCTCTAGAGTAGAAGGGCGTTAACAGTAAATTGCTTGTAACGTGACAACCATGGCTATATATTCACATGAAAATCAAAGTTATTGTCATCCTTTTAGATCCTTCTATCAAGTACGAAGCAAAATGTGGAATAAGCCCCTATTGGTTTCAAATAAGAGGCAGTTAACTGTTAAAGCCTTCTGCTTTAAGAGCATTTGCTAACGACTTTTTTGCAGCGGGCTTTAACGCCCTTCTAATTAGAGCATGTGCCTAACGCCTTCTGCCAGCCGGGCCAACGATGCTATTCATTATGATTGGGCAAAATTTAGGAAAACACGTTAAGAATAGTTTGATATGCCATGAACTTTAGTGTTTATTTTAGTATAAAAAATATATAAGAAACAACATCGTTTCTGATTTCTCATCTGTTGCAACAACGCCTCCCACACTATAAAAATCCCGGGTGCAGACTGACTCGGTAAGAAAGAATCCGTTGGGGATTTTATCAATACGTGACCGCGGAATGTGTTAAAATTGAACCTTTTCCGGTGCGCACCCCAACAGTCGTTTATCAGAGTCAGACCCGGATTTTAAAGGGTGCAAGAATCTTGATATAGCACCTTTAATAGGGTCTTCCTCGTAAACTTAACGACCTCATAAAAATGAAGAGTTTTGTCTTGTTGTGGTGTAAAAAAAAAAATCTGAAGATTCAATGTCAAATCTACAAGGGGCGTCACTCGAACAGAAAACACTATCATGCGCTGGTTTGGCCAAAAACTCTTTTCCTATAAACTTGTGGGAGAAATAATAAATCAACCGAATCCATCATATGCCAGACGGATAAGAAGAGTGTTATTTGTCCCAAGCGCGTCGCATTAGCACTCTTGTCAATCGAATTCAAGAAGATTGACAGTGACACTAAAGGCGCCTGTCACATATTAGCATTTAGTACCAACGTGTATAGGTCTCTCCTTTGTTTTCAACTAAAGTGGGCTTCAAGTGTGTTGCACAAGTGTGCCTTGCGTATTGTATTGTATAGTGTTTGCAATGTTTGCTACTGCTTATATCGTTTCATCATTGTAAAAACTGTTCTCATATTCTATTGTTGACCTATAAGCATGATTTTGCTTTTCCGTCTTTTATTTCCCCTATGGGCCTACGAATACACAAGTTTACTTCAGAGCTCCATCATTTCCCACACTGCTCCAAGAATTTAGCGAAATTAGTTTCACTAAAAACCATTTATTATTGTGTTATACAAATGTAACGGTTTAATCCAATAAATTTAGCTCCATTAAGATCAATGTTTGGCAGAAATGTTCAAATAATTTAAACGAATCTGCTGGTCTTAATTTACAATGAATTGTTCTCAATATTTGAAATTATGTAACTGGATATTCATCTGCAGTATTTATTGTATAACAATTGTATATTTTGTGCACTTATATTTTGTGGGCACTGTACAATAATTTGTGGAAAAATGCAATAAAACAATCAATCAATCAATCAAAACATATATCCAGAAATAATCTTCAGAGTCTTGAAAAATGAACCAGGTACGAATGGGGGCCTAATCATAAACAATCTAGATAGCAGATGACTCTGTGGCTACTAACGGAAACAGAGGAGGACTTACAGGGACTGCATAGAAAAAGTAAAGCGAAGGGCGAAATACGGAATGGCATTAAGCCTACTAAGACAAAAACTGTTGTAGCATCAACGGAAAAGGAAGTCCCTCGTGTCAACATTAAGGAATAGCACAGCAATAAACAATTAAACGTTTGTTATCGTTTTTTGTGTAAATAGAAAATTAACATTAATTTGAGATGCAGAATTTGGAAATTTACAGTCTGACAACCCTATTGATGGAGTGAAACATGGAACACTATGTAGGAAACAGAGCGAAAAACTAAAGAATCATTTGAAATTGGTGCTGGCGTAAAAGGCAAAAAAATCAACTGTGGGTGATAGCAGCCAACCAAGAAGTCCTGAAAAGAGGCAAAATAGAGACAGAGAGCTGAATAAAGGCAATAGCAAAAGAGGAAGCTGTATAGCTGGAACATATATGAGAGGAGAAAGGATTACAGAAACTGTTACTATGAAGGAATGATAGATGGGCAATATCGATGATTATATTGTAGAACAGAGAACAACTGTTGATGACATAAGAAGTGACGGTCTAATAGAAGAGTTAGAAGAAAAGGTCCAAGACAAGAAAACGATGGAAGTGCATAGCCGCCAACCCTCTTCCAAGGGACGCACTATTTGATTGACCAACGTGTGCCTAACTGTTTGAAAATTTCGTTACGTGTCAGTCGTTAGAAATACGTGTTCGACATACGCTTGTATTCCGTCAGATTGCGCCCAAGGGTCGTCGCAAACGCCGGTGCATGATTCTTTGTTATCGGACATGTTCAAAAATTTTGAGTATGCGTAACAGTGCCTTACCAGTAGCGCTATGTAAGTAGTTTGAGTATGACGCTGTTTTGAACGTTCTCACACGTAGGTTGCGTTCTTAAAATCGTTAACACCTTCGTCAAAAACACAGCCACACCCATCCGTTGCCTATAACGAATGCTCAACGCACACATAGCACAAAGATAAAAGGAACTGTCACACCATCAGCCGTGTAGAGCAATGTGCTCACGGTCAGAAATGGGTCACGTTGTCAGTGCCGTTGTAACACGGTAAGACAATCGTGTATTAGTTAGCTGTTCGTCAAAAGGTCGCGCGGGGTTCGCTGAAGAAACGCGCCCGACGTTTTGAATTTGGGCGTATCAAAAATGTGAGGTGCGACAACGTCCTGATCGACTTCCGCCATCGATTCGCCGGGCGCTCGTCTGATTCTTACCGGTCTAGTCCCTACCGTCAGAAGTAACGTGTGCGTACATGTAGCTAACGCACAGTGATTTGTTTCTCTTTTTTGGACGTCAACGGCCTCCTACACCACTAAGAAATTAGGGTTCAGTATTGAACCTCCCAGGGGTGAACAATAGAGCAACACCAGGGTCAAAATTTGCACGCCCAGACAGGGGTGCAATTTTGCACCCTAGAGTATCGGTGCATTATTGCACCACTTCCAGGTTCAAAAAACCTGCAGCCCCATGGGTTCAGATTTGAAGTTATTGCACCATTCACGTTCAAATTGAACCTCGTGGGAGTTCATTTCCAGACCCCAAGGGTAAGTTTTTCACAGCTTTTGGCTCAATTGAAGCCTTTTGGCGGTTCATTTATGCTCACTGGGTTTAATTTTCCCACCACACCGGGTTGGATTTCATGCACCTCTAAGGTTCAAAATGAACAATTGTTGGGGTATATTTATGCACCCTGTGCGTTTAATTTTCAACCCCAAGCAGTTAATTTCATGCAGACCTTTTAACGTTCAAATTGAACGCTAGGTACATTTTGCACAGCTGGGGTTGAATATGCCACCTCACAATGGTACTTCTAACACCTTTAAGTTCAAATTGAAACCTTGTGGTATATAAGTCAACGGTGGCGGGCTAAATTTTCCAACACACAAGGTTAAATTTCTTAGCACCTTTCGGTTTAAATATTAATCTTTCGGTACATCGTTGTGCACACACTTGAGGTTATGTTCAACCCAAAACATGTGCATTTCTGGCTCAGTGAGTGCTAAATGGTGCAATTTTAAAGGAGAAATGCAGATAAATGAGCCT
>JZLH01S0633276.1:14014-25033 GCA_001188425.1 Eucidaris tribuloides | reverse complement strand
AAATTTCATACCGCGGTCCAAAGTTTTGTTTGAATAATGAAATTAAGTCATGTTGAAACTGGACCCGTTGGTCAAGTGTAGTTTTGTAAGGCGGTAGTCTTCGTATTCAGTACTAGGATCTAGCATCCACCTACTAATTGAATTTGGTCCCAAACGTAAGCAGAGATTGCATACAATGCCCTCCGACCTAATGATGGGAGCTTTTGAACCCTGTAAAGTTTGATTAGTGATCTTGAGAGTTAATTATGATAATACACTCACTGCAAAACTGGGGTGTTAAATTTAACACCCAATGGGTGTTGCCACAATATAGATACCAGACGTGGTGTAAAATTTTAACACCACGGGTGTTATTTTGACACCAAACGAATTATTTCAAACACCAAGGGAATTGGCTTTAACACCATGGGTTTTGAAAATCAACACTTTTTCAGTAGTCATATTGTGCAACACCCTTGGTGTTAAATTTAACACCCCAGTTTTTGCAGTGTACGTATCAGATTAGGCAATCAGACTAATTCAACGGCTGAAAAATTCACGGTCAGTTCGTGACGGTACGCGGTCTTTTCTGTTTGAATGTTATCAGCGCTTATTTTTCACGAAACCTGACTTTTCAGCCCCAAGGCTTTTGTGAGAGGTGAATATCAATGTGCATAGTTTATCTTTACATCATAAATGATTTTACCTTATTTGGTCGATAAGTTCATTTCGGAGTGTGTAATATCTTGGTCATACTCTTTAAAGGCAAGGTTCACCCTGAAGTCAAGTTGGTTTCAATAAAAACAGAATAATGAGAGAATCATATAAATGAAAGTTTGGCGAAAATCCACCAAAGAATAGCGGAGTTCTGAACTTTCAAGATTTTGATTTTGTGACGTCACATACGAGCAGCTCCCCATATGTCATGTGATATAAATTCCATAAAAGTGTCGTTTTCTCACAAATTTGAAAAGGATTTTAACTGTGCAAACTATATTATCAGAAACATTATTTCATACAGGATTCTATGAAAAACACCAATTCAATTATCATGAACCATTTAAAAATGGCAATTCATGAAATTTATATTACATGACACATGGGGAGTTGCTGTGACGTCACAAAAAACTTTAAAACTTCATAACTCCGCTATTCTTTGGTGGATTTTCGCTAAACTTTCATTAATATGTTTCTCTCATTGTTCTCCTTTTATTACACTAACTTGACGTCAGGGTGAACTTTGCCTTTAAGGTTACAACTGTGAAATTTCACGACTTGTTTTGCAATTTCTATAGTAGAATTGGTTGTGATAATCAAATTTGTTGGGTTGCTTTCTATGAGTTTAGTTTCTATCGGGGTAATACTTTGATTCAATACTGGTAAATTAAATCAATGCTAGTTTCTCCTCCAGTAAAGAAGTTCCAGAAAAATAATTCCAACCTGGATTTACACTCTAGCCGTATATAAACACTACACAAAAAATAAGTTCCCCCTTTTTGAAAATTCCATAACTTTTTAACAAAATGATTTTGAACAGAATAATTTGGCAGGAGTGTTTCTGCACTCATTGACTCCTTACTGCTGCCTGAAACATGTGATTTAGATCCGTTCAAGTCACTGAGCATGAGTGAGCAGCGTAATAAAGGCAAAAATGTACGTTCCAACAAAGTCACAAGGTGATTCCATCGGAGGATTGGTGTGATGCAGGATTTTGACAAATTTTGTTTTTGTTTGACATGATTAAGCGACTATTTGTATGATTAATCAGTCTATAAGTTTGACCCCCTAACAATTTTTGGCACTGTTTCGCATATTTACGCTTCAGTGAGCTTAATTTAACGAATTTCCATCCATCTCATTTTTGAAAATTGTAAAATCCATTTTAGTTTATTGAAAAAATTGAAATCGATATTTTTCAGCAAAGTGTATTTTACACGTTGTATGGACATAAGAGGTTGTAACGCATGTCACGGTTCAGTGAGCACACTTTAATAATAAAGAGCAAAATACCGTTATATTTTAACCATGTTATTTTTGGCATAAGAGATGACTCCTGTGACTTTTGAAAAGTGACATTTTTGCCTTAATTCCCTGCTCATCTCATGCATGGCTTGACGGATTAAATCTTATATAATAATATAATAATATATTTTTATTTACCCAGGGTAGCCACTTCAGTTAAATAGACTGTTTTTTCCAGCGGGCCCTACATAACATAAATGTTATAAATGTTTTATTTACCCTTCCTCTGTTCTAGCAATGCCGACGCCTGGCTAGAAAGCAGAGGTACCATTTTTAAAAAGTTCTTTGGTATGACCCGGCCGGGCTCGAACCGCGAGACCTTCCGATTTGTGAGGCGGACGCCCTAACCACTCGGCATCACACCGGTGTCATTTTCAGACATAGGTTAGTCAAGGAGTGTGGAAATGTTCTTCCTGCCAAGTTATTTTGCTAAACTGATTTCATTAAAAATTATGGTATTTTGAACAAGGGGGAACTTAACTTTTTGTGTAGTGTTATATTGGTGTAATACTCGCTTGGTTCTTCAAGCACTGGCTAACATTTACCACAGTTAACAAAAATGTAAGCTACATATCCTCCTTGCTCCATGTGGCTTTGATAAGGTCTAAAATAAAAGCCCTGAAAACAATTGTATTTCAAAATGATTATTTAGTGCTTTAAAAAGTGAAAAATCGTAAAGGTGACCGGATTCACTTGCCCATTTCCTCCCATAGACATACTGTGTGTAGATCTAAGTGGATCTATTTACTCGCCCCGAGTATATTATATTGTTTATTCATTCATAATCTTGCCAGTGGCAAGCATAAATTTCCAAACTGTATTTGCCACGATGATCACTGCCCTACTTCTTTGGTCATGATTACAAATGAATTTAATGAAATTAGAAAGTATTGACAAAATATCCTTTCATTATTCATGACGAATCTTTTGGGAATATACACCGGCGCTAGTACATTAAGGTATCCAGGCCATATATCAAGATATCTAGGGTTAATGGTATAAAATATCCCTAACCCTAACCCTAACTTTATATAGTTAGATATAGGTAATGCCATGAAAATTGTTTAAAATTGGCATGTTGTGCATGTTGTGATTTGTGTAGACCATACATGAATCACTGTATGGCGGGACTACAGTTTGGGGCCTGGATACTTCAATGCATAGGCGCCTAACATTGTACATTCCTGCATAGTGGCTTAGCCGCTGGTCAGTCCTAATCTATTGTTGTTTAAAATTTCGATTCACTATTGCGAAAAAATCCGGTACTAAAATAGTAAAACAGGTTTAAAGCGTGACAGTGAATATATATTTTTCGATCAACCATTCGCCGTAACCAGTTCTTTCATTCGTCTAATTCCCTATAAAACTCTTATTCTCTAAGGAAAGTTCTGATCAATATTTAATTACATAACGTCTATACGCTGAACGATGTTTCTACATCCAAATAAGCCATTACAGCCATTGACATCATAAGGGTCGATCAGTAAACCAACGAAACGTGTCCTGTCAAAAACTCGACCAGAGTCTTGACCCGGGCCTGACTCCATGTGTTCAGGAGTATACAATCTTAACAAGAGTCCCGGGAGGTACGACATGAGAACGACAGACTGGGCATTTGGGGGGCTCTGGCCCATGCAGGGTCCAGGGTGTACCATTTGAAGGACCTTGAATCCACTTCCCCTAAGTATCATTCCTACCAAGTTTGATCTGAATCCAATCATGCCTTTATAAAGAAGATGTAAATGTGAACTATCCCCATAGTCCCCATAGCGCCCTCCCCCAAAACTGCCGGGGGACAGACAGGGCCACCATGGGCATTTTCATGAGTATTCTTAGGGACAATATCTACTGAGACACATGTATCTGCATAAAATGTGACTGAGCTAAACTACTTCTATTAAACAAACATGTCTTCATCTTGAACATTTCTCGCTTTTCTCAAGATATTATCCGTGTGAATCCTATAACAGCCGGTCTAGAATCAATAAGAATTAAAATTTAGATGAGTTTTTATTACTTCAAGACAAGATGCTACAACATACAACATTTTCGACAATTAGTACGTTAACCCTCACTGTTTATGATTCGTGTGAATTCCTTTCAGACAGTGTACATGATTTATTGAAATGCTCATTTTATTTGTAAATAATGGCGATTTTTAGTCCAAAACTAATCCTGTGCTTTATTTTGAATAAAATAAATAACTGTTCAACTGCATATACATGTAGATTGAAAGTAGTTTGATCAGCACGAAGTATACATGAAACATCGTTCTATTACTAATAAAAAGGTTCCATTGTATGTGTACTCATTTTCTCCAGTTTCTACGGAGCAACTTCACCTCTAGTATCACACTAAAAGAATATCAACAGAGCTGCCAACCTTTGTTGGCCACAAAACATACCGATGCAGGGGAAAATTCATATTTTGAAGCCCGCCCAAAACATAAAAATGGGTAAATTACACATAGGCTATTACGCACGGTGCATTAAAATCGTATTTTCTTATTTTGGATGATGAAAGAACATACTAATCACCGTCAAAACATACTATTTGGTAGCTCTGTATCAAGCGATATTTAAAAAAAAATTCACACAATGTTACATGATGATTCTATCAACCTCCGTCTCGTCGCCCGGCTGGCAGAAGGGCGTTAGCAAATGCTCTAAGTAGAAGGGCGTTAACAGTAAATTGCTTGTAACGTGACAACCATTGGCTTATTTCACATGAAATCAAAGTATTGTCATCTTTTAGATCCTTCTATCAGTACGTAAGGCGAAAATGTGGAATAAGCCTATGGGTTTCAAATTAGAGGCAATTTACTGTTAACGCCCTTCTGCTTAGAGCATTTGCTAACGACTTTTTGCCAGCCGGGCTGTTAACGCCCTTCTACTTAGAGCATTTGCTAACGCCCTTCTGCCAGCCGGGCAACGATCTATGCATATGATGGGCAAAATTTTAGGAAAACACGTTAAGAATGATTGATATGCCATGACTTTAGTGTTTATTTTAGTATTAAAAAAAAGTATAAAAAACAACTCGTTTTCTGATTTCTCAATCTGTTGCAACACCCCACACTCTTAAAAATCCCGGGTCAGACTGACTCGGAAAAGAATCCGTTGGGGGGATTTTGATCAAACGTGACCCGGAATGTGGTTAAAATTGACCCTTTTCCGGGTGCGCCCCCAACGGATCGTTTATCCGAGTCAGACCCGGAATTTTTAAGTGTGCAAGAATCTTGATATACACCTTTAATGGGTCTTTCCTTCGAAACTTACGACCTCATAAAAATGATGAGTTTTTCTTTGTTGTGGGTGTAAAAAAAAATCTGAGATTCAATGTCAAATCTACAGGGGCTGTCACTCGACGAAACACTATCATGCGCTGTTGGCACTCTTCCTGATATAACTTGTGGGAGAAATTATAAATCAACCGAATCCATCATATCCATACGGAAGAAAAAGTTGATATTTGTCCAAGCGCGCGTCCCATACGCACTTTGTCAACGATTCAGAAGTTGACAGTGACACTAAAGGCCCTGTCACATATTAGCATTTAGTACCAACGTGTATAGTCTCTCCTTTGTTGTTCAACAAAGTGGTGCTTCAAGTGGTGTTCAACAATGTGGTGCTTGCGTATTGTATTGTATAGTGTTTGCAATGTTTGCTACTGCTTATATCGTTTCATCATTGTAAAAACTGTTCTCATATTCTATTGTTGACCTATAAGCATGATTTTGCTTTTCCGTCTTTTATTTCCCCTATGGGCCTACGAATACACAAGTTTACTTCAGAGCTCCATCATTTCCCACACTGCTCCAAGAATTTAGCGAAATTAGTTTCACTAAAAACCATTTATTATTGTGTTATACAAATGTAACGGTTTAATCCAATAAATTTAGCTCCATTAAGATCAATGTTTGGCAGAAATGTTCAAATAATTTAAACGAATCTGCTGGTCTTAATTTACAATGAATTGTTCTCAATATTTGAAATTATGTAACTGGATATTCATCTGCAGTATTTATTGTATAACAATTGTATATTTTGTGCACTTATATTTTGTGGGCACTGTACAATAATTTGTGGAAAAATGCAATAAAACAATCAATCAATCAATCAAAACATATATCCAGAAATAATCTTCAGAGTCTTGAAAAATGAACCAGGTACGAATGGGGGCCTAATCATAAACAATCTAGATAGCAGATGACTCTGTGGCTACTAACGGAAACAGAGGAGGACTTACAGGGACTGCATAGAAAAAGTAAAGCGAAGGGCGAAATACGGAATGGCATTAAGCCTACTAAGACAAAAACTGTTGTAGCATCAACGGAAAAGGAAGTCCCTCGTGTCAACATTAAGGAATAGCACAGCAATAAACAATTAAACGTTTGTTATCGTTTTTTGTGTAAATAGAAAATTAACATTAATTTGAGATGCAGAATTTGGAAATTTACAGTCTGACAACCCTATTGATGGAGTGAAACATGGAACACTATGTAGGAAACAGAGCGAAAAACTAAAGAATCATTTGAAATTGGTGCTGGCGTAAAAGGCAAAAAAATCAACTGTGGGTGATAGCAGCCAACCAAGAAGTCCTGAAAAGAGGCAAAATAGAGACAGAGAGCTGAATAAAGGCAATAGCAAAAGAGGAAGCTGTATAGCTGGAACATATATGAGAGGAGAAAGGATTACAGAAACTGTTACTATGAAGGAATGATAGATGGGCAATATCGATGATTATATTGTAGAACAGAGAACAACTGTTGATGACATAAGAAGTGACGGTCTAATAGAAGAGTTAGAAGAAAAGGTCCAAGACAAGAAAACGATGGAAGTGCATAGCCGCCAACCCTCTTCCAAGGGACGCACTATTTGATTGACCAACGTGTGCCTAACGTGTTTGAAAATTTCGTGTACGTTGTCAGTCGTTAGAAATACGTTTGACATACGTTGTATTCGTCAGATGTGCGCCCAAGGGTCGTCGGCAACGCCGGTGCCGATTTCTTGTTTCGGACATGTTCAAAATTTTGAGTTTGCGGTAACGTGCTTACCAGTGCGCTATGTATTAGTTGAGTATTCGCTGTTTGAACGTTCCACACGTAGGTTGTTCGTTTCTTAATCGTCCACCGTTCGTTCAAAACACGTCCACCCCATCCGTTGCCATAACGAATGCTCAACGCACACATAGCATCAAAGGATAAAGGAACTGTCACACATCAGCGTGTAGAGTCAACGTGTGTCTCACGTGTTCAGAAATGTGGGTGCACGTTGTCAGTCGTTGGTAACACGGTAGAGATACGTTGTATTAGTTAGCTGTTCGTCAAAAGGTCGCCGGGGTTCGCTGAAGAATACTGCCGCCCGACGTTTGATTTTGGGCGTATTCAAAATGTTGAGGGTGCGACAACGTCCTGATCGACTTCCATCGAGTTTCGCCGGGCGCTCGTCTGACGTTCTTACCGCTAGTCTACCGTCAGAGTAACGTGTGCGTACAGTGTAGCTAACGCACAGTGATTTTTTTTCTTTTTTTGACGTCACGGCCTCCTAGAGTGGCTCCTTCATCATTTCACGCTGCACACGCGCTATCACTCGTAACTTGGGACGCTAGATATGCGATTACCATTCGTTCCTCATTCGTTGGTCATTAGTTTTCACACCTTTTTGACCTGAAATTCGAGCGTACTTGAGCGTGCTTGAGCGTGTTTAGACTTTGCCAAAATTTCGCGACGAAAAACATATACGCTGGGCACACGTTGACTCTAAACGCTAATATGTGACAGGGCCCTTACAGGGTAGTATTGCAGATGCAGTAACGACGACAGGTACACGAACTACCAATTTACGTGAATTTATGGATTGTTTTCGTTTTCTCATCAGATAAAACTTGGTAATAGGTCATCATACTTCTATTTTAGCGACCAGGGACGATACAAGTGCACTATTAAATGATCTTTTCCGCGCCCTCCGCTTTTTGCTAAAAGCCATATTTTGAATCCAAATTAATGCCAACACGTTGCGGATAGCGCGGCGGACTGTTACCATTAAAAGTCAGACGATGTGACTCAGAATTCGATGTGAAGTCATTTTCCCTTTGCAATTGACACCACATGCTTTTCGTTATAGAACAATAGCAGGCATCGTGTCTTTTTGTAAGTAAATGATAGTCGAAAAATGCCCGCTCAAATGCACGCGATCTCGAATAGATTGCACAACACTGTTTCAACATCACAGGAACCTACAGGCTACAAAATGTCCCAGGATGGAAGGTTGCATGACGTATCAGATCGAGTGGCGTAGTGAACTAAAACTAAACATTTTCATCGTGAGTTTTGTCCACTGTGAAATTGTTAAGATTGCGAAGTATACTTGTTTACTGAATTTTTAAAACATTCCCATATAACAAGGGTGTGCTACTTTATTTCACTGCAAGGGGTGGAAGGGTATACGAGAGGTTAGTTTCACCAAGCACTAAGCAGTTGGGAACATGAAATTTCGAATCCATATGCAGCTTTCTGTGGCACATTCATTCATAATAAAGATAGAAATTTAGTGGAGGTTGCTGCAGAAAACGTTTTGTTCTCAGCGAGAGAGTGGCTTTTGAGTACAGTGAAATTCGGACAATCTCACTGAGTGCTTATACAAAGTTGAGTGAAATCGTAAGTGAACTGTAAAAAGGGCAGGAAAGAGTCCCTCTTGCTTTGCGTGTCCACCTCTACTTCTTTACCCCTCCTCCTCTCCATTCCCGTTCGTCTCTGCTTCTCTTCCCGCCCTCTCCTCCTCTTCCGCCGATTCATAATCCTTTATCATAATTATGCTTAATCATCAGCCATCACCACCAGCACCGCCATCACCACCACCATCATCATCATCATCATCATCATCATCATCATCATCATCATCCCCAACACCACCATCATCATCACCATCATCCTCACGATGATGATCATCATAACATGATCATGATCATCATCATCATCATCATCATCACACCATCATCATCATCATCATCATCATCATCATCATCATCATTATCATCATCATCATCATCATTATCATCATCATCATCATCATCCCCACCACCACCACCGTCATCATCATCACCATCATCATTATCATCATCATCATCATCATCACGACAACCACCACCATCTAAAATTACATACATTTATTTATTAACATGATGAAATATTTAATGTTACGTAACAATCCCGTTACGAAATTAAATAACTAATTACCACGACAAGCTGATAATGGTATACATCAGTTATTTGTGTAATGAGACCGATCTCTGAATTCTGATAAGTTGTCATTTAGATGCGAACACTGGTGAATGTGAATCCCATTCCAGTAATCCAGTTAGAATTGGGGGGGGGGCGGGGCGATAATAGCGTAAAACCTTTTGCTTCCACTTTCAGAAAATCACAAGCAAAATTCACGTAGGATTTTGTCAAAATAATGGACTGAGAGGGTTAATCTTCGCATAGCGGAAGATGGCGCGATGCCTTCTGATATAGTATTTACCATAATTGGTAAGTAAATCGATTGACAATCGACGATATAATTAGGTATGGGCGGATATTTCCAGGTCCAGTGCGAGGAAGGACAGACGAAGGACAAGGTCTCCCAGCCTGGACTCCGGTCTAACATGCGACACATGGACATGAAATACCAGGTTACTACAGCGTGCCCCTCCCCCCCCCCAAAAAAAAAAGAAGTCCCTCTGATAGACTGCTAAATCAAATCCCAAATCAAGTATCATTCTATATTTAGTGTTCATATTTAGAAAGCCCATATTATTTTTCTAACTTTTGTGAAAATTTCAACGGTCTCGCTTCATTAGTTTTGAATACACAGTTTATTATGAAACAACAAAGCTTTTCAGCACATTCCAAGTTTGCAGTGCTACATCAATGCATCAACCTGAATGTAAATCAGGTGGAAGGACGTGCGGGAGAACAATAAGAGTTTACAAGCTGGACATGGAGTGACAAACCATAAAGTGGAACACGCTCTGTGAAAGAAGTTTCCATTAAAATAAAAGAAGTGAATGAACAGTCGTTTAAATGATTTAAGTGAAGCATACAATAAGGTATAATATGTCTGTGATGTGCCTTTATTTTTTATCAAACTTGGAATGGACTGGAAAGCACTACTGTTACGTAAGAGCCTGTATCAAAACCACTAACCTTTGAAATTTTCACAGGAATTACAAAATTACGTGGGCTTTCTAAATATGTAAACTAATTGAATATACAACTTGATTTTGGTATTTATTCTGTGGTCTATATATGAGAGGGACATTTTTTCGGGGACACGCTGTATAGGAACTACGCTCTGATACACCGCTGCCCACCGACACTTACCGAATGCCCTGCGATGTCAGGGTTCAGATGTTACTGTGAATCCATACATAAAAGAATTCACACATAAAATCCACCAATATTTGTTATCCATTTTCACTAATAATTTTAATCGGAGGTATTTTTCCATATCCATTGGCAATTTGGTTAATTCCTTTCTGAAGTAAATCAGTTAATCGAAAACCCATTTGTTCTATTTCTGTTCAACTCTGCATTTTGAGGCCACTCCTCCCCCAGGTAAAAACGAAAAACCTACACAGTGACAGTCGTGTAAAACAAACTGCGATTCGGAAAACATTTAAATGAAATCACATCCACATTTAATTAAAAAAAAAAAAATCTGTATAGGCAACGTCTTCAGATCTGTCAACAGCGACGCATGCAAAGTGACCTGGACATCCCTTTACAGAATTAATAATATAAGTTACATAACGTAAATACAAATAATATATAATACTAAGAATGAATATATACATCGGCAAAACAATATTATTAATTACTTATTGAACATATAAATTGCTAATACCAAAGGATAAATCAAAACTATGCAATGAATAAAATCCTGAAACTGCTCATTCAGTCTGATACACTTTAACCCACTGCATTCTGGATTTCCCCATTACCTCGTCCCTCGGATAGGACGTAAAGCCGGAGGT
>JZLH01S0633274.1:9509-20976 GCA_001188425.1 Eucidaris tribuloides | reverse complement strand
GAGATATTCTGGGTCTCTTTCAGTTATGAAGAGAGATAATTCCCTCCTATCAGAGGTTCGAGGATATCCTTTTCCCAGTATGTCGGGAGTACAAGAGGGCACTTTAATGGGGTGGGAGCTTCCTGAGGAGCATCTATGGCTATTTTGCGGTCTGAGACAGTTTATCATGAGGGGAGTTATTCTTGATCGGCTATTCTGTGCGAATCGAACGTCACAACAACGTTTTGTCCCGAAATGAAACATGGGGGGATGATTGTAATGTCAATCCCACCGACAACCAGTTGGTAAAAACTTTGATGCGAGCTGAAAAGATAAAGGGATCCCAAGGGTTGCCGGGGGGCACCGCGCCCTTAGGGCCCCACAGTGTCAGAGAGGCAAAATGCTACATACGCTTGGCCCGCTTAGGCCGGCTGTCATAGCGCCCACTGAATTTTGAGGTGGCATTCCCGGGGTGGCACTCCGCTCCTGTATAATTGTATGATTACTTATGTGCCGCAGTTGAGACCCCCATATCAACCCTAAATTTTAGTTCTGAGCATCGACAATTTCAGATTTACAGAAATTTTTTATTTTTTCAGTTCGGCGAGACACCCCCCAAATGGCCTTTCCGCCGTACCCAAATGCATCCAACCCTAAATGCTGCTCCACGATCATCGCGTACTTTCGTTTTGCTACTGGATTTTGGCCGCCGCTGCGCCGCAAAGTGGCGGGCGGGAATTCGGGCCAGAGCATGTCTTTTAGCATGCGGCGCGCCGGAAATATTGCCGATGCAGTTCCAAAGCATAGCAATTTTTAGATCTTTTAAGGTCTTAGCTCCCAGGTTCCAGGAGACCCATTTTTTCAGCCCTCAAGCCAGTTCAAGAGCCCACGCATTTTCGACTTCAGTGTGGCACATAGGTATTCAAGTCCGTGAATCGAGTGCCCCCCGGGTGGCATCAACGATTTGGGAAATGTGTGGTTGAAAGCCTAGCAGCAGTGACTAAAGAAAAACAGCGCGGTTACCGTTGGAGACGATTGAATTTCAGCTATAACATGCATTTTTTTATAGACCCAACACCAGTTAACTCGTACTAGTCTGTAACGGGTTAATGTCAGTTCCATGGTCAAGGCCACAGGAACCGATTTCAAAATAGTATGCCCTATGTTTTATTTAGTTACAGCTTACCGAACGATTGGACAATAGGATGACAAGACAACAAACCAAAACTAGGAGGTCTCGGTGAATACGCTCTGTGCCCGTGTTGTGACTATTTATGCTTAGTGGCAACAACCCCCCCCCGCAATTTTACAACCATTGATCATCCCGCTGGCTTAAAATTGTAAATTCGTTGCGTAGAACTCCAAGGCTACGGCCTTGCGGCTCACACGTCAGCCCAGTTGCGACTTCACCCTACGGATTTGAGTTAAACCGCATGAGTGTACTCTCGGCAGGTATCGCAGGTATGGTGCAGCTAGCAGTCGCTCGCGAAATCAATCATACGAGCAAAAGGAAATCCGTTGTGATCGCAGGTGATGGTACGATCGAAAATAGGTTTGTCAACGGTTTGAAAACTGGCTACGATCAATTTGATCGCAAAGAGGTGCAAGCAATCGCCAGTGATCGTGCGGGCATCGTGGCCATCACCGTACGATGATCGTGCCACTAATCGCAACTTCCAAGAGCGAATTTGCATAGATACCGAGCAAAAGTGGTAAAGCCTGATCGGCCGGGTAGACGCACGTCTCAAATTGTAGGCTCAATCGTACGATAGTATATCCTGAATTGGCGGAATACCTGCAATAGTGATTAATGGCAATTTTTTCGGTTAATTATTTGTTGTTGGCTGTTTAATAAAAGTGAATGTCATTCTGTGATCAGAAGGTCCGGATGAACTTCAACATCATTGTGATCTTCGAACGGAGGCTTCTTCTATTTCCTTCGCTACAAGGCCTTCGCCTCTTCCGAGCTTTCCCTTGAAGGCTATGTCTGAATAAAACTGTACATGTAATGTACGAGTACATGTGGTCTCTATGAACATTAGTGGTGCATGTCAGACCAGGAACACTGATGTATATAGCAAGCGTGAATAATGAAGCGTAAAATAAATACTTTTCCTTCTAGAGGTTGTTAAAAAAGCATTCCATTTCACACTTCTTTTCACAAACGCATAATTTTTTGCATATCGAAATGGCGCAACCGTAGCATCGTTTGAAACCAAGTGAAAATGCAACGACGTTCCGTACAATGAGGCAGACGTAAGCCGTACGATTAGTACCATCATTCGCAAGTGATCGCACGAAAAATACCTGCCACTAGGCGCAGCTAATCGCGCGCTGTGTAACATTAGCCTAGGTAATCGCACATTTGCGCCACCACCTTGCCGCAAGTGAACTGCGCACCGAAAACTGTCTGCGATTGTCCAGGTGATCGTGCAACTAGTGCAAGGGCGTAGGCTGGTTGGGCATCCGGGAGGTGTCACATCTTGGGGAGGCGGAACTAAAGTGGCAATGGGGAGTGCACATCTTAGGAGGTTGGAACTAAAGTAGAGAAAATCAGAGGCGTGAAAACAGAAAAGTGTGGCAAATTTTTTTTTTGCTATCAGGGTGGAACCCTATGGCTCTGCGGGGGGGGGGGGGGGGGGGGGGGGGGGTGCAGCGGCACCCAGTGCACTCGCCCCAGCCTACGCGCCTTGAGTGGTGGCGATTAGCGATTGGTAATTCCGTGCGATTTACCGTACGAACAAGTGCAAACAGGTCGTACAGTGTGACCGATAACAGCACAAATCGTGCATCGTTACTTGCGACCTGGTCTGCCGGAGGCCCCTTGTCGTATCGATTCATTTGATTGGCGCAGGTAGTCGGCATACTGCTATGTGTGACCAAGGCTTAATATTACAAATATGGTATCAAATAAAAAGAGTAACATATTATCTTTGCGATGCCATATTGCAATAAACATAATTATGTTTACTAGATTATATATTCCTGGTGGAAGTTGGGTTCCGCTTTTTTTTTCAAAACACTCTGTATAATTATGTTCAAGACGTTTCCGGACGCAAGATTGCGCGCTGAAGAAATCATTTCTCCTTCCCTTCTGTTTTTGGTGTTATATCCAAATGTACATGTATATGCCTTTTTCATGTAGGACTCTGTTCATTGCGGCTCCTAACGTGTTTCGTGCGGGAGTGAATGAGACAGTGGTCATCTCCCTGATCCCATCATCATCTGATATAGAGGAATCTCAAGCTGTGGTTAATCTTTACCTCCGGACGAGTTCGAATATCAGATTTTCTCAAGTGAACAACATTGATGTCAGCACCAGTAAGAAAGAGCCTTAACTCTTCCAGTTCCATGAAATACGAGTAGATGCAATGGAGTACTAGAGAAATATTACAGAAAGGGTTTACATTTTTAAAAACATGTCTTGGCCAATACCGTTATCCAAATTAATTTACGCAATAAGCATTATATTTCTCTCACAGAAATGAGTGAAATAAATGAATATATGCCTATGAGTATGTATAGATAGCTCATATATATAAGCATAATATGTGTATGTATAAAACACTTATTTGCATATAAACAATAAACCAAACTTCCCCCTTATTCAAAATACCATAACTTTTTAACGGAAATATCTTGAAGAGAACGATGTAGCAAGGGTGTTCTTACACTCATTGACTAAATTCTAAGTGAAAATGCGATTGATCCATCTAGTCATGCATGAATGAGCATGCATTAAAGGACAAATGATAACTTTTCAAAAGTCACAGGAAGCATTTATAATGCCAAAATAACAGTAAAAAATTGTATTGTTTTGCTTTATGCATAAAGTGTGTTCACTCAACCATGACATGGTTACAGCCTCTTATGTCATGTAAGTACATAAAACATGTGCCGATAAATTTTGTTGAAAAATGTTGAGTTTTTGTTTTTAAATAAACTTAATGGATTTTACAATTTCAAAATTTAGGATGTATGGACATTTTTAAATTGAGCACACTGAACCGTAATATATGTGAAAAGTGTCCTGGGAGATGTTTAGGGGGTCAAATGATAGATGAGTACATAAATAATACTAAATCATTTGCCAGAAACAGAATTTGTTACAATCCTGTATCATAAATTCCCCCAAAATGACCCCTGTAAATTTTGAAAAGTGACATTTTTACCTTCTATGACAGGGCATCTCTTTTGCATGCCTAAAAATTAACATTGTGTAAATACACTGGCCTTTAGAAGAAAATACCATCTGGGAACCTTTAGCAAAATATAAGAGCTAGAAACTCAGTTTTAGTGGAATTATAGTGACTGTTAGACTCTGATCTGAATTTTTCACGCGAGAAAAAAATCCTACCATACAACGTACACTAAACGGCTATTGTTTTCCATTCGCATTTTTCGAATTCTACGCAATTACTGACCCCAGATTTCACAGACATGCCGTTCATCCATAGCCTAAGGGCATGAGTTATCTTTTCCTGGTCTTCGGGGAGGTTTGCAAATGAGATTATCTGCCTTTAATATGTGCTCACTCATGCATGACTCGACGGATCTATCACATTTTCACAAAAAGTTAGTCAATGAGTGCAGAAACACTCTTATCAAATTATTTCGCTCAAAAACATTTCGTTTAAAAGTTATGGTAATTTAGAAAATGGGAACTTACTTTTTGTGTTATATATATTTATATATATATATATATATATAGCGTGGCCCAAAAAGAATGCTACAGATGCGATCGTTAATTTCTTCAAAATCATTCACAAAATGTCATTGGTGATTAGTTCATGAGTTAGAACATTCCTTTTCCAACAAAATGATACCATGATCATTCATTTGATTGAGGTGTTTGGATCTGAGGACTATTTATCGGAGGCAATGTTGTTTCCCAAATTTACTATTTTTTACACTCCAGTGATCATCAGAATACCGAAATATTCTTGCGTCTCAGCATGCCATACCGGACAAACCGCGATGACAATGGAGATGTAGCTCGCCTCGTCTTCCTTATGAAAGCGAGAGCATTCCAGCCCTATGTCATCGCGGTTTGTCCGGTATGGCAAGTGAGATGCCAGAATATCTTGGCGTTCCGATGACCACCGCGGTTGAAAAATTGGGAAATTGCATTGCCTCCGAAAAATGGCCCTAGAATCAAAACGCCTTACTCAAAATCAATAATCTTCGTTATCATTTTATTGGAAAAAGAATGTCCTAACAAACGAAATATAAATTAATGACATTTTGCCGATAATGGTGAAGAAATTAGCGATCATACTCGTAGCATTCTTTCTGGACCAACCTGTATATTAGATGGAAAGATAGATGGATATTTGAAATCGAGGAATGACAGGGAGGAAGTGAGAAGTCACAGGCGAAGGAGAATAATGAATTGTTAATTCTACAGTGCGTCCCAGAAAAAAAATGTCCCTCTCATAGACCTCAGAATAATTAGTAAAATCAAGTTGTATACTCAATAGACTTTACATTTGTAGAAAGCGCACTTAATTTTGTAATTCCTGTAAAATGTCAAAGGTCTCGCTTCATTGGTCTTGAATACACAGGCTCTTTTGTAAGAGCAGTACTTTCCAGCCCATTCCAAGTTTGATGAAAAGAAAGGCACGTCGCAGACATCGTTATTGCATGCTTCACTTGATTTATCTCAACGACTGTTCATTCACTTTTTTTAAATGAAAACTGATCAAAGTTCTGTTCCACTGGTCGTGTTTGCTTTTACAGAGTGTGTTCCACTTATGGTTTGTCTTTCCGTATCAAACTTGTAAAGTTTTATTGTTCTCCTGCATGCCCTACTACCTGATTTCCATTCAGGTTGATGCGTTGATGTAACATTGCAAACTTGTAATGGACTAAAAAGCACTGCTGTTACATTTCAGACTGCGTATTCAAAACCAATGAAGCGAGACCAATGAGTTTTTTTAGAAAGTTAGAAAAAATAATAAGCTTTCAAAATCTGAACACCATATACAGAATAATACTGGAGTCTGGATTTAATATAGCAGTTTATCACAGGGACATTATTTTTGGGACACGCTGTATATATTCTCCCGCGTAAAGCGCACATAGCGGATAAATTACTCACTATTTTGAATTTTGTAATATTTTGAACTGATTCAACACTACGCGTGGTTGATGCAAACATGAGTAGATAAATCAACAAATTGACATAAACTGTACATATGTACACAATGATGAAAACTCGTATTTCATGTTTTAATTATATACATGTAATAATTTCATCATAAAATCTAAACTGGTTTCACCTTGAATGAATAAATCTCCTCTGCTTTTTGTTTAGATCTATCCAGTTTGTTACGATAATTTGTGTAACTATTTAAATTTGAATTGAATATAATTTTGCCATGTATGCGTATTTGTTGAATAAATTTGGGGTTACTTCCAGTCAAAGGTCAAATGAGGTCAAATCTTAAACAACGCTGAAATTCGACAAATTAAAAATCAAACTGGTCGGTTTACTGGGAACATCCAAAAGTTATATAAAATTAAGAGTTTTCAGCGCATTTATTTTCATCAGAGTCCTGTTTGCGAGAGGAGAAGTACTGAGGTTCAAATTATTGATCATTGATTTTAAGAAATCTATACTTGCTAGAGCCGATGTTATTCATCGTGTCTTGCACGAAATTCCAAAAACTTTGAAGGGGGATATCTCAAAAGTGGCAAAATGTAACTTTAATACGTACTTCTTCGACTACACTGTTCACAATACTCGCAGGTGCTTCAACCACCGTTACACTGAGAGTCGATCCTAACAGGCTAGCCTTAGAGGGAGGTCGTTTTCAGCATATGTTTCTAGGCGCTGAGGGTCCGAATGACTTTGCAAAGGAGGAGGAGATATTGGTGACCCTACGAGCTGGATATGTGTTTGTACAAACGGACAAACCAATATACACTCCAAACCAAAGAGGTAGGCCTGCTATAAAAAACAGCCATCATGTGTTTGTTCTCAGTTTGTCCTGTACAGTACGTTTACGCATTAATTTTAGAAACTTTTCGAAATGGATCTCCGCAGTGGCGTAGCCAGTATCTAAGTTTGGGAGGATAACTTTTGCTTTGCTCAAATATCCTCCAAAGACTACTTAACCTACTGGAATTTTCCAAGAAACCCACTAGAGTAATTACAAAAGAAACCATTTCAGTTTCTATCAGTCAAGAACATGGTATAAAATAACTACCGAAAGTCACATGTCAAGTGTTAACTAATTACTATGATTTATAGGCTATGTCGTTTTCTGATGTATTGTGGGATAGCAAAAAAATGTACAAATTTGCTGATTTATTTACCTTTTATATCCCAAATACACCAGAAAAGGATAACCAATGCATGCATCTACATCAACAAAAAAAAAACTGTATAGGAGTAGAATGCTGATGCAAGTCTATAAAATGGTGTATTGGTACGTACTTTCATCCCCCTTAATAATGTATGTATTGGTGGCCATTTTAGCGGCCATTTTGGATTATGGGACATATTTGATGTCAATGGTAAAATATTGACGTGTCTTGTCTTTTAAATAATACTGAGCATTATTTTACATAATATTCCAACGTCTTTTTGGATTGTTAAATGGCATTTAAACAAAAATTCTCATTTAAGTGGTCATCTTGGAAAACAGACATATTCCACAGTTTCGAACTTTCGGGAGTGTCAGCATGTTATTTCCTACCGTCTTTAAACATCACTTACACGCATAACGTAAGGTAGCTTCATATAGCATATTTAACTAATTTTGACAGTTTGAAAAATTCATAATATGCAATGGAAATATTTCTTTTAAAAAGCATTGGAAGGCACTATAAAACCATTTCACACGGCATAAAATACTATTAAACATACACAATTGACAATATTTCTGAGCGCTTCACGCGCAAAATTCTTTATTACAATTTGGCGCGCGGAGACCGCTGAAAACTTTGGACAATTTTTCACTTTTGCCCCCCCCCCTCCACCAAATCCTAAACATGGATCAACGCCCCTGCCTTCAGTATCTAACAAGTTGGCAAGTTTTCAACTTTATAATTTTGGATTAAAAATAGGGACCAACGTTTGAGTTTTCACAAAATATTTTTCACATATTCGAGCAAATTTTGGAAAAGTACAGCATCAATTTGAGAATGATTTTTGATTTTTGAGAAAATATGCATTTCTAATCATTCGATTTGAGGGAAAATGTCTAAAAACAAGGTTGTTCATGGAAAATCATAAAAATCACCCTCAAAGCTAAAAAGGGTAGTATCAAATTGTAGGAAATTTAATCATTTCCAAATAAAACGAGGTTTCTGGGAATTGGATGTTCGAAACCAATTTTATCACCAAACTTGAGGTTTCATTAAAATGGTGGCCATGTTGGAAAAAAGTCATGTTCTACACCTCATATTTTCCGTCTTTTTATTTTCACAATATTTTGAGTAATAAACCGCTTGAATGGTTTCTTTTCCCTATAAGTCAGTGGTAAGGATGTTGGTGGATGTACTAGTGTATAAAGATAGGAATGTTGATTTGGAGACATTTGGCTGTAAGTTACAGATCATGTGGTAAGGAAAGGACATATATCTCCCATTGACCTGTTGAGCAAACGTTCCCCTTCTGTAAGGATTAAATAAATTTTATAATAAATTAATATTTTTTTTATTGAAATTGGTCCCAAACTAAGCCGATCGTTATTTGATGAAACGCAAAATTTAAATACACCGTATTCGTCATACCTTCAAAGTTTAATGTAGCATCTTTATACATGAAACCAATTTCTGAAGGGGAAATCATAGCAATTGTACAAAAATTAAAGTAAAGAATAAGACTAGCCCTGGATATGACTACATTAATATAACTGTAATAAAACAGATAATTCCTTTCATTTGTAAACCATTCGCAGATATATTTAACAGATCTATTGAAACTGGAGTTGTACCAAATAAATTAAAATTAGCAAAAGTTACACCCGTTTTTGAATCAGGATCAAAAAATAATACTTGTAATTACCGTCCTATTTCTATACATTCTGTGTTTTCTAAGATTCTTGAAAAATGTGTACATAATACAGGTTTTCCCGGCCATTTTCAAACTGTTTTCATCCAACAATGACAATTTGTAATTCCGATTCGTCCTGTGATGACAGGGCGATGCGAATGCTAATTTCAACTTGGTCTTTTTTCAACAAGTTTAACAACATTTGCGATCTATTTAACGCTGTTTTCGTGCAGTCTCGTCAATTACAATTTCATTTCGTCGGTCACAGTCACAGAGCGCTCGAGCACAAAAATAATTTCGTATTTTTGCGTCCAGCTTCGTCAGAATTTCATTTAGTATTTCGGTCTTTTTAAAGTTTGAAAATAAATATTGATTTCTGGGGGTAAATATGAATTTTATCACTACTACCGTTTTCCACCTGTCATCTTATAATGAGAAATTAAAAAGTACAAACACACATTCACTGTAAAAACGGTGTTTATCGAGTAAACACTTCTCTAACACATTCTTGGTATCACTTAGTAAATATATTCAAAGGCTAAATATCGTGTGTCAAATCACTAAACTTTGGTGTCCAATTTATACACATATATTTTCTATAAAACACATCTTTGATATCCCTTTGTAAACTACACTGTTTACAGTGTACGTGAATAATCACAACACAAACACCAGACCCACAAACAATCACAAGTATACCGTGTAGACACGAAACAGGACTATGATAACACAATGACACACTGCTAAACACTAAGCCGGAGCATACGTATGGGATGAATTGGGCTGAAAAATGTTTGAATGATCTTGAACAAAGACGAATTTATTTTTAACATTTGTCGATCGTTGGCCAGGCAGGACGAATTAAAATGACAATTGACCACTCTGAATTGAAAATATTTGAAACCTGCTGCCAAATGACTAATCTAAAAGGCAAATGACTCAAACTGTAAAATAGCATTTGCACCTCCGCTGCCTCCGCGAGACGAAACTGAACTGACAAGTCGCGAAAATTTCAACAAAAAGGATGACGAAAATGGGCCGGGAAAACCCTATAGAATTAATGATTGTTTGTGCTAAACATAATGTATTATCCGAAAATCAGTTTGGATTTAGAAGAGGTTTATCTACATTCACTAGCCCTAACGCAATTTTTACAAATCTGTCGTTTCCTCTTTAGATAATAAAAAATCTTCAGTTGGCGTTTGTTTTAGATTTGTCAAAAGCATTTGACCACTATTGATCAGCTCAAATATTATTGAATAAACTTCATCACTAATCACGGAATTCGGGGTTACCACATTCTTGGATCAAAAATTATCTTTCTAATAGACAACCAATTTGTATGTATTAATTCTTAAATCAATTTAAAACTATTTAGCAATATGGTGTTCCGCAAGGATCCATTTTAGGCCCTCTCCTTTTCTCTTTATGTTAATGACATCCGCCAGTCGTCAAGCCCTTTATTACAATTTACGTCAATTTGCTGATGATACAAGTGTATTTTATTCGCCAATATAAAATGTCCCGCATATTTTGTAATACATTAAATAGTGAACTGAAGAATGTTCATTACTTGTTAACCGTCAATAAGTTAGTACTCAATTTGTCAAAAACTAGTATATGATATTCAGCCATACAGAAATACTCACTAGAAGATGTAACTTGAAATAAAATAATAACGAAATTAAACTCTCCGCAAAAAAAATTTCTCGTAAGAAAAATATACATTGATGATTCCTTTACGGCAGGAAATATCATGCATGCAGATATTTGCAGTAAGTTAGGCTTAAAGTTGTAAAGGGATAATTTATAGAATTACAAATATAGTTACCTGAAAAATATGTGACCTTAATATAACTACATTATTTTACCACACATTACATACTGTAACATTAATGTGGGACCAAATTGCGCAAAAAGCTTTCGGATTAGAAAATATAAAGAATAGCAAAGAAAACTGTCCGCTAAATAACGCAACTCTGCGTATAACTCCCACTCATCTCCCTTGTTTGCCAAGATTAAACATTTGTCTATTTCATGACCTTTATAAACTGCAAGTAGGTATTTTATGTATATGAAGAGCTTAGTTCGCAAAAAGGGTGCTAAATCCATTTTCACGGCAAAAATGAGTTATTAATATCAACCATTTAGTACCGTACTTATCTTGTTACAGTTCAAAATTTTGAAAGTCAAATTCCACGAGGAAGTACGAAATATCTCCTGTTTTACTTTTATTTCTCGCATAGTACGCGCGTACAAACTCGGGCAAAAGAATACATTTTCTCGGCGAAGTTGCTAAAAAAGTGGATTTAGGCGGCCTTTTGAACTAAGCTTCCTTCATAGTGTACAATAATTTATTACCATCAATTTCTAGAAATCAAATTTCTGTCTCTAAAAATTCATCATATCGATTCATGACTTAACGACCGCAGAGCTAATGATTACCATTTCCAAAAGTACGAACTCCATAGCCAAGATAAATTT
>JZLH01S0633273.1:12532-26879 GCA_001188425.1 Eucidaris tribuloides | reverse complement strand
TGTGTGTGTGTGTGTGTGTGTGTGTGTGTGTGTGTGTGTGTGTGTGTGTGTGTGTGTGTGTGTGTGTGTGTGTGTGTGTGTGTGTGTGTGTGTGTGTGTGTGTGTGTGTGTGTGTGTGTGTGTGTGTGTGTGTGTGTGTGTGTGTGTGTGTGTGTGTGTGTGTGTGTGTGTGTGTGTGTGTGTGTGTGTGTGTGTGTGTGTGTGTGTGTGTGTGTGTGTGTGTGTGTGTGTGTGTGTGTGTGTGTGTGTGTGTGTGTGTGTGTGTGTGTGTGTGTGTGTGTGTGTGTGTGTGTGCGTGTAAGGTACATGACATACAAATACATCAGAACTTCAAAAGCCGTTTGGTTAGTCGTCAAATTCTATACATAGATTTATTTAGTCTTCCACATAATTCACATGAATATTATTTCTCTTTGTACCTTACATACTTTGTGCGTCATTAAATATCTTATCTGATGAGCATAAATAATACCATTATTAAATATTTGTATTTTTAATAGATTGCAACCAAATGTGATTTTAAAATTGGGTTACGGAACGACACCTTTATACATTCCACGTCAAATAATGTGATGGTATATTAAATGGATATCTGTAACAGACAGAGCCTTACGAGCCGTAAGTATTCGATTACCTATGATGGACATTTGTGTCATGATACTTAAACATAATCTAGGAGTTATTGCTTAACTAGCAAGGATAACATATTTTAGTTGATGCGGTTGTGTTTCGTGAGTAATGAAATGATAACTTTATTCCTTTTTTGAACGAGCGCTACCATTTATCAATCTAAAGATGCATCACAAAGACTATTGTTGTGATGAGCAAGGGCGTAGCTACGGGGGGCGGGGGGCTCTGGGGGGCACACTGGATCCCCCCCCACATATTTCGCTGCCCCTCCAGAAATTTTAAAGAAAAAAAAAAGTAGTGTTTTTACATACCAACTTTCGACGGGGACGTGAACCGGGCAAAATTTGGACTTGAATTTGGAGTAAAAAATTTTTTGGCACCGCGCACCCGTGGAGGTAGGTTTTGCGCTCGCCTTTGCGTGACCAGGAAAATTTGAACCTGATTTGGATGAAAATAAAAAATCGTCAACTACCCCACCCGCCACCCCCCACCTTCGCCTGAGCGAGTTGTTCCTGCCGACTGGCGTGACCGGGAACATATTTCGTCACTACGCTCCCTCCTCCCACCCGCTTGAGCGAGTTTCGTTGCGGCCTGGCGTGACCGTGAAAAAATAGACCTAAGGATTTGGTGCCGCCCTACAAACGTCATCCAAGCCTCCCGCCGCCCCCTGCTCGCTGAAATATATCGACTATCCTCACTATCTATTCAGCTAATATTCTGAAAGGATTTTCTGTTTTGCACTTTGGTGTGTTACGTCGTAAGCAAGTTCTATGCTCTGCTACATGTCACAACCGCATATTTGATTTTTTGGGGGGTGGGGGGGCGGTGATAAAAAACAGCACTATTCATGTTGGCTTCAGGTTTTGTTTGCTGTCCTTTGGATGGTAGTGATGCTGGTGTAAAATATTTCCCTTTATTCTTTAAATTACTCTCAGGTACCTTATCTCTGTTATTTCCAGCTCCTTTAAAGATTGTGTCAGGGATGTGCAAGTCCATTACTTCCCTTCATTATCAATACCAAACTGTAGTTTAGTACTTACAAATGGTGTGTTGAAAGTTTGAGATCCTTACGTCATGAATTTGTTGTTTTATGAGAAAAACTAATAACGACATGTTACCAGAATGTTGTTCTTTCCGTGAGTTTCAATTTTGCTCAAACTGCGAATCGCGGTTGTGTAACGTCGGAAGACCAGCGCAGCGCGCTGATTGGTCAAACGGCTACCTCCGCACGACATTTAGCTAACAGCTGATCGGACAATTTTGGAACGGCACGTGCACGTTTGACGTCGCGGATTTTTTGAAAATGCTCCCGAGTAATTTGAAAAAGTATGAAGTTTAACCGTCCAGATTTTCACTAAAACTCAATATTTTACCCCCAAGTCTCTATGAGAGGTGTTTATTTATATTAATCTTCACATTGGATATGATTTCAGCTGATTTCATTCATTTAGATGTATTTTGACGTGCAAATCAATGACACAATCTTAAATAGTCTGTAGGGCAAGGCCAAATTGCGTGATTTTCCGTAGTCCCATCAGTGGTATTTTACAATTTCCAAGATAATTATTTGAATATTACAAAATCCGTAATTCGTGTTTGTTATCCTTAATCCATTTGCACGTTTTTTGTGAAAATTAATGAGTTATGGCGGTTATCTGTAATTTTGTGACCAGGTACATTTTATCAGTGTACAAATTACCGGGACTTTCACCGTGAGCAGAATAAATTGCGTGGCTGGAAAGTCACTGCGTCATATCTTCGTTCGCAAACTAGGGAGTACTTGACAACCTATGCAGTCACAATGCTTCTGTGAATCCGAAGATGTTTGAAAACTGAATAGGAACTTTGGTGAGGCATTTGAGAGCAACTATTCTATAGATAATGGAGGACTGCGTGAATGGCTTTTGTCAAATTATTCAAAAGAATACCTTCACCGGTACATTCCGATGTGAATAAATGTAGAGCCACAGGCCTTCATACATACTAATAACATAACTGTAAAGACCGATCTAGCGAGTAATGTTCGTGTCTGAGAAATCGCTATTGACTGTGATTCCTCCTTCTCCGAATGGGACTAAGGAACATGCCTTAATAAATTAGTCGATTATCTCATCAACGCGCTGATTTTTTTTTTTTTTTACATGCTTCATTCAGAGAACTTTCTTAAATGTGTATGCTGTATTATTGTATTGTAATGTTTGTAAAGGAGTGTCCCGACGCAGGCCTTGTGCTTATAGGGAATCGCGCCTCTTTCCGTTTATACATGTATTTTTGTCGCTATATATTCATTTGTAATGTATTGATATACAGGAAGGAAATAAATGTTATTTTGAATGAATTAATAAAACTTGAATAACAAATGTTTTTTCTCATCAGCAACTTCATCTTAATCAATGTGTAATGTTATTTTTCAATACCGATCTGGAGACTATGGAACTTTTTTCCAAAGCGTTATTTGGTCAATGCCCTACCGTCTTCACGGGTTTTTCATTCGCTGTCCAGGTATCTCATCTATTCATACCTACTGGGCGGACCGGACTATCGTCTAATAACATCATTCACTGACACATTTCCACGCCCTTGTAGTGGATACTACGTATCACATCAATTACCCTTCAAGAAGGTGTGTGCGTTTTTTTCGGACATATTTACAGTCGTGTACGTTTGATGAGTAAAATGAGGCGAGTGAGAATTGGGATTTATAATCCTATTTACGTTTGGGGTTTCACTCGAGTTTTGGGGTGATGACTCAAATTCAGTTCAGATAAAAACATGAAGTCTCTCTTCATCTGTAGCAATATTTTGTGCTTTGCTCTAGAGGTAGTTGCTGCAGATTTGATGAAGAAAGAGTTGGTATCACATCCAAGGGGGACCATCTGGGCTCCTTGGCGAGAGAGCAATGTAATCGTGATGGGAAGGGAGGGGAGGGGTCTATCCACTCTCATAGTAGGGATATTTTTTTTCAAAAAAAATATGTGCATCAAAATTGCATTTCAGAATATATAAAATGGTTGTTTTTCAACTCTGCTTCATCCAGCTTCAACCCGTCAAATACGAAGGGACGCATGTTAGTAATTTGCAGTACTGTGCCTGGTTCACAGTATAGCTAGTTTGTCCCACGTCCCGGGTTCGACCCGGGTCGACCCGGATCGAACGTCAGATGTGAACGCAAAAATAGGCTGAAAAAACCGACCCGGGTTGACCCGGGTCGAAAATTTGACTCCTGGAAAACAGCAGGGTTTGACCCGGGTCGCGTCGCACCCGGGTCGAACCCGGATCGACACGCATCGACTCCTAGGTGTGAACAGAAATTACCTTTTCGACCCGGATCAAGGCTGCACTCGTAGGGAAAACCCCCTACCGCAGTGAATTTTAGCCAACCGTAGGTTGTCGGTGATACCTATACGGGAAAAATGACCTTCCGTTGGGGTAAAGTAGGGTTTTTTGATGATTTGTATAGGGGAAAACATAGGTTCGTAGTGGGAAATTGTTTGTTTTTTTTAGGCGTAGGGGAAAAGTGGTGTCCGTAGGGGGAAATTAAAATTTTGAGTAGCAGCCCTGATCCGGACCCACTGGGTACGATTTTTACACACTGAATGCATCGAAGAAATCAGCGCCGCGCTCAACGTTAGTGACATCACCAACCTTTGGTATTGGCTTATAAGAATTTTTTGCATTGCCCGCCTTATTCCGTCCAACTTTCTTCGGCTTCTGGCATGGTATCGCTAATGATTTCGACGATATTTCATGAGCAACAGGTGTCGCGTATTTACATTAGTATCCGCCATGATTCTACCTACATCACAGGTACGAGAACGTTAACTGCTTGGTCAGATATGCCAATTTGCCGGTGTGGATTGATGCGGGTCGAATGTTCGTCGCTTCTAGTGTGAACGGAAATTATGGACCCGCGATCGACCCGGGTTGAACCCACATTGTCCCACGTCTTGGTACTGTGAACACGCCCTAAAACTTTGACAAGATGATTATCCCCCCTCACTTTTGAAAGGGAGGGGCACATTTCCCCTGTTGACGCCCATGCTCATATGACCGGTTAAATACCTAAAAAGGGTGGATGTCGTTTTCATGGATGCTTTTGATGGGATTAATGGTATTCATTTGACGAATGCACGTTCACCAATATTATTTATACTGTGAAATTTCCACGGCAAAGGTAATTATGTATAATTGAATGTGCTATAAGTTAGACTCGTAAAACTACACACTTAAAACAATGCAACCAAAATTCTACCGTAGCAGTAGCTTGTAAATCAGTCAAGTAATGATATTTGATCGAAGATCGTCTTCGTCAATTGGAAGTCCACAGCAAGTGTTCACGCAATAAAGACCCAAAACCTTCTTGAAAGCTGTTCGAAAAGTCCGATTAAAGAAGGCATAAATGATAGGATTGACGATGCTGTTGACGTAGCCAAGCCACAGAAATGTGTCCATCATGGCGTAGGGGAAGGTACATGTTCGACAATACGCTTCCACGACAAATGTGACTGCAAACGGCAGCCAGCAAATCAAAAAGGCGCCTAGCACGACAGCCACAGTTTTGAACGCCTTCAGATCCCGCGAATTCCGGTGGGTCACTTCTCGTGTGGACATCGAATAGTCAAACGACATACGCGACGCTTTACGGATGTTATTGGAGATCGACGAGACGTTATTCATTGCGCCGCTGTCCGTGCTACTGTGCCTGCTACCGGTCGGTGCCTGTGATCTCGACTGCTGCGAAGTCGTAATTTGTTCCGTGTGGCGTTGATTTGGCGGGCTTGTTTGTACGCTACGCGGAAAATACGCGCGTAGATGATAATCACCACGGTTGAAAGTACAAAAAATGACGACGTTCCCGGACATGCGAAAAGTCCTATCCAACGCGTACGGCATATTTCATAACCATTTATTTCGGTCGTCTGCTCAATGAAGTGTTTCCAGATAACTGCGTCGTCGCTAAAGGCCGAAAATAACCACACTGCGCAGTATGATCCAAGCGCTCCGCGCGCGCGTCATCGTACTGTGGTACTTCCAACGGCACGTAATTGCGATGTGCGGGTCGACCCTGACAGCACACAGATTAACAGTGGATGCCGTGCAACACAGGATGTCCAGCGATGACCAGATGGAGCAAAACACCTGACCAAAGAGCCAACGACCTTTCAAACTCTGGGTAGCGACTGCAAAGGGCATAATGAAGAAGCTGACGAAAAGGTCGGCACACGCCAGGCTGACGATGAAATAATTGGTGACTGTGTGGAGGGTACGCGTCTTGTAAATCGCCACAACCACCAGCGAGTTGCCGAAGACTCCACACAGAGCGAGCACAGTGAGAACGATGATGATGACGACATCAGGGCCATCGGGAGGGAGGGGCGTGGTTGTTAGGTTGCCATGCAGCGTTGTAATCGATGACGTCATATTGTTCTCATCATCGGTACAGGCTAGATTCTATACGAGCCCTCGTTACCTGGAATGATATGAAAGGAATACATAAAATAGATAAACACAAACGGGTGATATATGTAAACTCTTCAAAAAAGTTTGGAAATCTGAGTCTGATCGATTATTTCTCCCTTTGCCCACTAGTAGTAGTCAATGCATGCTTGGTACCATCGGAAAGATTATTTTATTTCCTTTAAAATGATACCCTACTTGGTATGATTATACCATCGGGGAAAGGGCGGTATTTTTTAATATGGGATTTGTTTTTAATGTTTTTAAATGCCCATGCATGTTGTTGGTGTTTTTTTTCTTGTGTACACGTGTATTTGAATCCATGTTAATGTTCATTTTAGAAAGCAAAACTACCAAAGAGTGGTAAACTCACTCATCAACAAGGAAAAAACTGAGTGACTTACCGAACCTGGGTCATTTTGCAAACCTTTTAATCTCAAAGTCATAAACCAGTGAAGAATGTGCTCTTTATTGACACTTCATGACCACCGGTCAGACCGATGTTTATTTTGCAACTTTTTCAATTTACGCTTTATCCCATATTTTAAGTCAACAACTTACTGGAGTTGCATTCTCGACAGTGATAATCACGTTTGGGTGAACTTAAAAAAAATAGTGACACATGTCTGTTCAGGCATGCCATGAAAAATCTGTGAAAAATGACCATTTTCAAAACCCTCAACTGCCAATTTTAAATCATTTTATCAGAAAAACATGAAATGATATCTGAAAAGAAACAATGCAGTTAGTATTAGAAAAGGTTGAATCTGATACAGTGTGTCTCAAAAATAATTGTGCAAGTCAAAAACGTCCTCTTTGGTAATGAGTAAAAAATCCTTGTGACGTCATGCTTACATCATCATCAAGGGCATAGTCTTAGCTTTTAAATACCGTTTGTTTTGTTCAGTTTGCTTCTTTTAATCCTGAGATACGTTCAGTTAACAACGAAAAGGTAAAATCACAAAATAATGTGCCACTTTTACTACAGTAATGATAGCACTAGGCCCTCTTCCAGTAAAAGTGACACAACTGAGAGTCCACCGTTTTGTTGTTTACAAGATATCTCGAGATCAAAACAAGCAAATTGAACAGAACAAAAAGCATTTAAAAGCTAAGACTTTGCCCTTGACGTTGACGTAAACATGTGTCAGCAATATATTTTAAGACAAGCAAATTTAACCAAACTAACGGTATTTGAAAGCTAAGACTATGTTCTTGACGTTGATGTAAGCATCATGTCACAAGAGTATTTTCTAATTGCCAAAGAGGGCGGTTTTCACTTGCACAATTTTTTTTGAGACACACTGTACATGACTAGTTTCATTGCTGTGGCACAACTATTTATTAGTCAGGCTATGAATTTTTCAGCCTACCTTCGTAATTTGAAATATTACTGCAATGTGAGCACAATGAAGTTTTGTGTTTATTTGTGCCGTCAGGTTTTGCACAAGGGTGTAAAATACGAATGCTTCTGGCATGAGTGTTAAATCTATATGGAGAATGAATGATAAATTTCGAATGCTCTGTCAGAGATTCGTGCGTTATGCGCTTGCAACCTGTCTTGCGTTTACACCCCTTCCAAAATCCTGGATTCACCTCTGAAATTATTTGTCCAAACAATCTTCATGCTGTGACAAAAAAAAATAGCTAGTCAAGTGATCATAATTATATATCCTCCTTGGCTTGTGATCCTGTTCGACCTCAACAAACCTCCAAACAATAACGACCCATTACCAGATAGCGCTTCATTTCATCAATAATGACAGTAATCAATTTTATATGACATATAAAATGCTATCGTGAGAGGAAATTTGTATTAAACATGATCGCCACGCATGCAGTCACATTTCGTGAACACCTCTGTAACTTCAAAATTATCGTAATAGTTTCCAATCAATTATTTACCAAAAATAAACGAGATTGCATTCATTTTAAATACAAATGCATAACTTGGTGCACGCATGCCGATAATGTCGGTTGAACCTTTCTATTATACAGCGTGGCCCAAAAAGAATGCTACACATGCGCTCGTTAATTTCTTCAAAGTCTTTCAAAATATGTCATTGTGATTATTCCATGGATTAGAGCATTCAATTTCCAACAAAATGATACCATGATCATTAATTTTAATTGAGGTGTTTGGATCTTAGGGCTATTTTTCTGAGGCAATGTAATTTCCTAAATTTGGTATTTTTTAACCTCCAGCGATCATCAGAACACCGAAATATTCTCACGGTACAGTGTGCTATAGAATAAGGTATGCCGAAAAAAAGGGCAGGAATGCCCTTGCTTTGATAAGGAAGACGATGTGAGCTGCATCTCCATTGTCATCGCAGTTTGTCTGGTATATGGCACGCTGAGACGCAAGAATATCTCGGTGTTCGGATGAACGCCGCTGATGAAAAATTGGCAAATTTGGGAAATGACATTGACTCGGAAAAATGGCCACAGGACCCAAACGAATGACTCAAAATCAATTATCATGGTTATATTGTTGGAAAAAGAATGTTCTAATCGCTGAAACAAAAACAATTGATTGCAGATAATGTTGAAGAAATTAGCGATCGCAGGTGTAGCATTCTTTTTGGGCCACGCTGTATAAAAAAAATAGATATATACAAGGACAGCGTTGTGCTCTAGTTACTTTAGACTATTATTTCTTTTTTGTGCGAATACACAAATTGACATTTCTGTTCTCAGAAATGTCAATATACTTTTATAAAGGAAAAAACCTGTTTGGCTACGAGATCAAACTACAGTGCGTCTCAAAAAAAACTTTACACTTTTATAATGGCCCCCAAATAAAAAATTATTACAAATTTTTGGATTTTTTTATATAGATGGAAAGCTGAAAGTCTCTTCTTTCATATGACACTAAAAAGTCTGAAATTGTTTTATGCTTGAGTGAGCATTGCCCACTTTTGTAAAGGACATGAAAATTAGGTTGCGCAGGAATTGGCTATCCATAGTAACAAAAGATACAAGCTCTCTTTGATTACGTGTTGAGCTAGGTGGGGATTTGGATGTGTAAATTAAAAATAAGTGACTAAAAAGTATGTAAGACTACCGTATTGGGGCGAAGGGGTAGTGGGGTACAGGGTGATGGAGTGGTGGGGGTGGAGGGGATGGTGGGGGTGATGGGTTTAGGTAATTTAAACACACTACCTCCTCCCCCACCACCCCTACACCCCACACCCACCACACCAAACCACTCCACCACCCTCACATCCCACCACCTCCACACCCCCAATCCCACCACCCCATCACCCCCATCATCCCATACCCCTTCACAAAAATACTAGTCTTTCATGTTTTTAGTCACTAAGATCTTTAATTTACATAACCCAATCCCCACCTAGCTCCACACATACATGTATTCAAAGAGAGCTTGTATCTTTTGTTACAAAGGATAGCTAATTCCTGCGCAACCTAATTTTTAAGTTTAATTTTGAACCAAGGTTTTGGCCCAGAAAAGTCAAAGAGGCCATATGGATTAAACACAATAAACCGGCTTTGAATAGGGACGCTGGATACAACTTATCTCCGATATATGCTCCAGTGATCTCCAAACAACTGACTGCAACGGTCAACGAGGAACCAATTCAGTTGGCTTGAAAAAGTCCACAGGTGATGGACGAAAGCTTGTCAGCTCAACAATATAGGTTGGTAGAAGCTTTAACTTTTTCTTCTTATATGTTACACCCCAACCGATGAAAGTTTTCTGTGTTAATTTTTAAGTCCTTTACAAAAGTGGGCAGTGCTCACTCAAGCATAAAACAATTTCAGACTTTTTAGTGTCATATGAAAGAAGAGACTTTCAGCTGTCCATATATAAATTTTCCAAAAATTTGAAATAATTTTTAATTTGGGGGCCATTTCAAAAGTGTAAAGTTTTTTTTTGAGACGCACTGTATAAATGTTTGACGAGTGATTAAGTCGGTCATCTCCCCTCAAAACCCGATTTTCAGGATTCATTATACAAAAGCTCAGCAACAAGAAGCAAACGTAGCAAAGATGGGCGCCTGGTTAGAATGGAACTACATGTACATGAATTGTTCAGAAGTTACTGAACTGTTCATTTTTCCGAAGAACCGATGAAGATATAAAATATCATTCACTTCAACTACAATAGTACAAAATAATGATAATGATGATGATAATGATAATGATGATAATAATGATAATGGTGATGGCGTATGCTGGTGATGATGATGACAACGATGATGAAAATAATGGTGAAGATGATGAAGAAGAGAAGATGTAGGGGGAGGAAGGGAAGGAGGATATGGTGAGAATGATCATGATGATGAGGTGGGGGAAGACATTAGGTGTCATGATGATGATAATGATGATAAAGATGATGATGATGATGATGATGATGATGATGATGATGATGATGATGATGGTGGTGGTGGTGGTGGTGGTGGTGGTGATAGTGAAAATGATGATGATGATGATGATGATAAAGTGATTATGAACAATCCTTACACGCAGGATATATGTGCATGTTAGTATGTGTCTATGCAAATCATGTCCACTTCAGTATGACAGTGTGTGTGTGTCTGTCTGCCTGCTGTTACAATTGAGAACTGCAGCAAAGACGCAGGGGGTGTTTTGTGTTCAAATAATCCCTTTTGCACAAGGTCCCCCCCCCCCCGTTTTTTGCTGACCCCGACTGAATGACTTTTTGGCCGTTGGCTGGCCGTAAAATTTTGTTGGACTTGGGATTTGGCCATTAACACTTACTTTCACCGGCATCCACCCCACCCCGCCCTCCTACACACACACACACACACACACTAGATGACCTTTCGGCCTCTGACTGGGCGTAAAACATTTTGGACCTAGGATTTGGCCATGAACGGACAAGATTTGAACACCCCCTTTGAAAAATGCTGGGTAAACCTATGTACTGCAGTGTTTCCAAAGTGGAAAAATTAGGAGGGGGTGGGGGAGAAAAGAATACACGCCTTCAGTTCATTTTGTAATTATCAAATGCAAAACATAAATTCAGTGGTCGTACCTTGGGTTAACTCATTAGGCGGGCTCGCTAACCCGAAACTGTATTTTCAGATGGTGGATTTTATAGCGCTGCGTACGCCAAGCGTACGGTAAAGGGTATTGAAATGTTATTGTTTGTTGGTAATCATTGCATTGAAGTGTGATCAATTTTGTAATGAAATCGCCATTTTGATGTTTATTTTTACAGGAATATAATTTTGCATACCATAATTAGTTGAAAAAGCAATAACGAGCGAGCGGTTCGGGAACCTTTGAAACTCCAAGAAGAAAAATGCTTTTTGTGGTGTATTCTTTCAAAGTACGAGGGTAGGCTGAAAAGTTCAGAGCCTGACTAAGAAGGAGTTATCCTACAGCAATGAAATTAGTCATGTGCTAAATTCAACCTTTTCTAATACTAACTGCATTGTTTCTTTTCGAATACCTTTTATTTTTCTTGTAAATATGATTTTACATTGGCAGTTGAGGTTCATCTCAGTGGTCATTTTGGCAGATGTTTGATGGCAAAGACTTGCCCTTCCAGACAGGAGTCTCTTTCTGGGCTCTTTTCGGGCTCTTCTGAGATTCTTTCCAGTGCCCCTGCCACATTTTAAATACAAGATTTCATTTCTAATCAATTACAAACATTTACATTTCATGGGAATCGAGTAAAAGGAAGGAAGTCTGACAAAAAACGACATACAAACGGCACTTAACTTTACCCTCAACATTTTCTATGTCACTTTTGTTCAAAATAACATCAGTATTGTCTAAGATCTGATCCGGAACCTCTGTAGGATTTATCTTCTTACACAACTCACACTCGTTATTATGTCAAATGTTGTTACATGTTCTCATACTGGTTTGGGACAACAAGTAACATATCACATAAGTACAGATACATGGATAGAGAAGACCGAGAAAATCAATATACTTGCGTATAAATATTGAAAAAATCACAGCACACTCGTCATGAGGAAGTATTTTACAGAGTAATGCTACGTTTACATTAATTTTCCGGTTGGCCACCACGGCTGCTCCGTTTACCAAAAACAGGGTTGGGATTTTTGCCATTTTTGGTCTCCGTACACAAATTTTGTTAGGTCTCTCACGTTTGCTCATCCCGCCCCCTACGTTGTCTCACGGCCATTCCGTTTTGACCGCAGCGGCCTGAAATGTGATTGCTGTGGTAGTCGAGATCATAGTGTAAACATAGCATAACCATAAAGCAGAGGCGTCGACCCATGTTTCGGATTGGGGGGGGGGAAGCAAAAGTGAAAAAATGTCCAAAATTTTCGGCGCGCTCCACGCGCTAAATTGGAACACCGAAATTCGCGCGCTGAAAAATTAACAATTTTGTATGCTTAATAGTATTTTTATGCCATGTTTCATGGTTTTATTACTAGACCGAAGGCTTCGACCTCTGTATGGCGTCCGTGGTCGTTTTTCAGTCTTCTCAGACGATCTTGACAGGTATTTTAGCATGTATCTACGGGATACGCCGCCCTACAGAGGCCGAGGTCCCATAGTGTTACCACTGGCGTTTCTAAATTCTAGCTCAGACTCCACGGAATCGGTTGAGTCCCGAACAGACGGAAAATAATGCCGATTTTACACCATTACCTGACACTTAGCGAGAGTGAAAATCACTCCTAACTACCCAGCTCCTCGTCATGCCAATCCTGATTCCATCCTCATTTCGTCGTCAAAATGGTGAAAACCGCGAAAAGATCGCCAAGAAAGTGTTTTCCTTCAGTCTCGTAACGCGATTTTTTCGCTGATGCCAAAGCTACGTATACGCTACGTATTAGCTTTGGCTTTTGGCATCAGCGAAAAAATCGCGTACGAGACTGAAGGAACACTTTCTTGGCGATTTTTTCGCGCGTTTCAATCATTTTGACGACGAAATAAGGATGGAATCAGGATTGGCATGACCGAGGTGGGTAGTAAGAGTGATTTTTCACTCTCGTAGTGTCAGGATATGGTGTTAAAATCGGATATTTTCCGTCTGTTCGGGACTCAAACCGATTGAGCTAGAAAACGCCAAGTGTGTAACACATATCGGGAACTTCGCCTCTGTAGGCGCGTATCCCGTAGAATACATGTAAAATACCTTCAAGATCGTCTGAGAAGTACTGAAAAACGACCACGGACGCCATACAGAGGTCGAAGCTTCGGTCTAGGTTTTATAGTGCTTTCCAATACTTTTTAAAACATATATTTGCATTGCATATTTGAATTTTCAAGTTGTCAAAATTATTTATGGGGGGGGGGCAAATCGAATAATTAGTTTGCCCCCCTATATTTTCATTGGTGGTGCGATCGCCCCCCCTGCCCCCCCCCCCCCCCCCGATGGCGACGGCCTCTGCCATGAAGCGTACCGTACTGGAAACAAATCCCGATCAATTATCTACCACCTAAAAAATAAAGACCAAGGCGATTCTGTGTGAACGATCAAAAAAAAACATATCTAGAAGACAATCGATAAAGCAGCAAAAATACAATGACTAATACCACTCACTTTATCACCCGGTGATATCAATTCAATACATCTCAGCGAATTTTCAGATTTTTTCTGGCGTTACTGATTTCCATGCCATGGACATTGATAGGAAGCGCCGTATCATAAGCTTTTTATCCGGTTCTCCTTAAATTCTTGTTTAAAAGCAAACCTTAGTAAGATAACGACGTCGGATTTTAGAAAGTTATCGATTGATGTAAGAATCTCGACACTTTTCTGTTCAAATATGGGCTCGGCGGTTTCCTTCCTCTTTATCACTGTCTAGGAAGATAGGGAAACATTTCTTGCTTCGCTGGGTGTTGTCTTCTTCAGAGACACATTCAGAAGGACATATTGGGATTTTTTGGTGGTTGTCGAGAGTCTTTGCCTAACCATCAAAGACAGTTCATGGGGAAATCCCGAATTACGATGCTTAGTGTGAATATAACATCTCCACACTATACCGGAGGCGAAACAGAAAATTAATGTAAATGTTAATGTTCCAGCCCATCTTGCCGGGTGGGTGCGCCTGGATTTAATAATCTGTACCCGCCGTTGGCAGAAGAAGGGACAAGAATATGTCAATTAATTTCTTTCCAATATTCTCAAGAAATTAATAAAGTCAATAGGACATCATTTATAGAAGAACCCTTATCAACTCAAGAAATGCACGCGTTTAGTGCATGTTGCATACTTTTTGAGAAGCGGAGGGTGCCAGTATAGGCATATCTTAAAACGTTGACATCACCGTGACGATATCTA
>JZLH01S0633240.1:60478-73774 GCA_001188425.1 Eucidaris tribuloides | reverse complement strand
TACTATTTACACCATGAGAACATGTATGAAAAAAAAAAAAAACACTGCTCGTAAAAAGGGGTTGTTTTCACGGTCTGACGATGACGTGCGTACAGTTGAAAGGGCTGCAAAATTCGCCAAATCCTGGAAAAGGATATTATTTTAACGAAAGGTTTACTTTTAAAAAGGGTATAATTTTCCAACTTGGATACTTGTTTAGGGTATTTCTAGGATCGGCCGATACATTATTGTTTAGGGTCAATTTTGAAAGTCATACATCGCGCTGTGTACATCTTTTTAATAGACAGGCGGGCAGCCCGACAACGGCTAATGATCACCCCCCCCCCCCCCCCTCCTCACCGGCTTGCTCCAACTATTCATACAGGCGGATGTCACTTCGGCGACCGAACCGATTATTTTAAACACGCCGACATACAAAAAAATCGAAAGGAAACCACGTGGGAAAGATTTCACAAGACTGAATCGACTCTCTCACCACTACATAGATCATGTTGAACAATGGGAACAAAAGACGAATAATTTCGAGGACTTGGTCACTGGAGGACCGTCTGCAGATTCACTCACGAGCGCATGATTCTACAACCGGAGTCGCAGATTACGATTGACCAGTTGACAAGTAGCTACAGAATGAAATATTCTCATGCAGCAGTTCAGAGCAATATAATACATGTAGATGAAGCGTTCAAAACTTTGTCAACCGGACGTAAAAAAATGGTCAATATCAACATCAATTCTTTCCGTGGAAAATTGTATGAATAACATTAACTTAGCAATAACCCCTTGATTTAATAACGACTAGGGAGAAGCCGCTTGCGATCACTTAAAACTTGACTCGAACTTTTTCTTATCCATAAAGTTCATCAAGGCATGGAGGATGAAACAGTACAATGGCGGTCGAAAAATCGATCGCGGATTCAAAATGGCTACAAACGGTTTCTGAAACGAATTCAGTATTACAATAACGTGTTTGTAAAGTGTCGATGTTTTTCGATCGCCAGTGTATTCACCCTTTTTAATCTTGAAACGAAGCCAGAAGCAGATTGAGTTCGGATTAAAATTAAACAAAAGAGGGGAATCGTTGTATGCTTTAGGTACAATTTATAGAGCCCCATATTCTCATCTAGAATTTTTGACAGGGCTATCTGAAATTATTTACACCATCGTGAGACTTCTAGGGATATTATATAATTACCGGATATTGAATTGGATTTAAAACTCAGATAATCACAATCTACTTTTCTAGATCTCATCATTATCACCTTTGTTATGGATGTAACTTATTGCATCAACTTGTTCATGTACAACGCATCTCGCCTCACTAAAAAAAAAAAGAATTGATCAGTGTTTTGATTCATTCCAAATGAAGACATATTGTGGAGTGGTAAAAAACATATAAGTGACAATATTTATTTTTTACTGTTTCTAATGAGTCAATATTCCGGAAGAGCAAACATATCCTGGTATGCTTATTGAATATCGTTGGTTATAGAATTTTATCACCAAGATCGTCTCATTTGTTTATCTACTTGCAAATACTCTCGTTTAGCAACATGTCGCAATTAGAGGGGCGACTTGTCAAAATACTAAGCCTCCACAACCTTTTGATTTATATGGAACACACACACACACACACACACACACACACACAGCACACAAAAATTACCTAAGCAAACGATAATTTCCAATATATTAGGACCCACTCCTTCTTAAAGAGTAAAAGGATTTTCAGCCATAACTGGTCGCTTAACCTATTAACAATCATGCATTGAAATTTCATGCGGATAATTAAGACGAACGTATTAAGGTTGATTGGAATCATTCTTAAACGATATGATTGTATAATTGTTGGAGCGATATCAAATGCAATCAACGGGGGGACTCGAGGAGAAATAGGGAGCTCCATGACAGAACTGTTATTTCACCTTGTTTCTGATTCGGTCCGTGTATTACTACTGAAAAGAACTATACCAATACACGAGTTTACCTTGTATTGAGACGAAACCTCCGTGCAAGTCACCGCAACTACACGACTTTTTGTCGTACGGACTGCACGACTTGGATTCCGAAATAAAAAACAACTTAATATTCCGTGACGCTGATTTATTTTCCTGGATTTGATTCAGATTGCAAATCGTAAGTCAGGTCGCGAAGGAAAATCGTATAGTGTGCGGTGGCCTTATTGAGCCTGTGCAAGAGTCCATACTTTCGCTATGGAAGAATTATTTCAGTCAGCAGATTTTTTCAGCGTTAGGGGGCAGCTTGTCAAGCTTAACTTATAGCCTCCACAAACTTCGGATCATTACATACATTAACATAGGCTTGCAGAATTGAAATAGTCCCGTTTAACTGTCTGTGTTAAAAAATTTGTTGGGTATACCCAATGAATTTTGATGACCACTGTAAAGGACAACATGAAATCACAAATTAATTGTTGACAACTCTGACCTTATTCAGTAAAAAAAAAAAAAAAAAAAAAAAAAAAAAAAAAAAAATAATCGTGAAATTTTGGACGTCTCCATTTGATTATGAATAGCCAGATATAGTTGCGTACAACTAGATCGAACCACCATGCAATCTGCGCATGCGTCAATTTGACGATTAACGTCCTCTTGTTGCCGAACGCCTATAGTTGTCGATAGGGAGAATCAACCTGGTTTCATTGCAAAACCTGGAATTTACGGCTCATCACAAACGAGGATGATTGCGTTATCACACTTTTGGGGTTCTTGCAGATAAAATAGTATAAGGTCTTTCGTTGTTATAAACTAATAGTTGGCTGATTGAAAGTCAGAGCGCATATCTCGGTGTTTATTTCGAGCAACGCCCGAGTGGTTAAATCTCAGTTTTCCAATGATATTATTTTAAAAATAACACAAACGAAAAACAATGTTATATATTTGCAAATGGTTTTAGAATTTACATTTGGGGATTAACTAAATCAGAAGTGGTTAAATGGAAACATTTATTCAAAGTTAATCAATTATCACGCAGTTTGAATTCTATGAAATCATGTTATCATACCCAATTTACCCAATTTACAAAAAAAAAAAAAATGTAACAATTTAACGTATCATTTGCAGGGAACTGCAAATATTATAGCTGAGAAACGTTATGGGCATTTTACTTTACCAACCTGGTACATGCATTTGCATAACATTCATTTTACTTTCAACACTGTCAACAGTATAGTATAACAACCATACCAACATATAGAATTTTAATGAGCCACCTACCTCAGCTTTCAAAGCGTTGATAGTAATTATTACTCCAAATTTCCCCCTATAATTTTTCGCTAAAGGAAAAGATCGTTCCAGCTTCGAATGTTTTGAAAGACCATACATTCTCCGGTGCAGCGATCCTTCATTCTGTTCGCGGAAATTTAGACATGCATGAAAGTTAGAACGACAATCCTTGATGGTAATCCGTTTACTAAATGATCCAATTTAAGGTGTTGTTTTTTTTACATGGGGTATCTCGTAACAAATAAAGAGAAATCAATGACATTGCATATAATGAACTACAATAATCGGCATCCAGTCTGGAGATGGCCAAAAAATTGTTGCTATGCCTGGCAAAACTCTGACAACCTGTAGGGTTTGTCCAAGAACTTGACAGTGCATTACAATTTGAATATGTAAGTAGACATGTGTTTTTATATCTTCTTCACAGTTTTTGTTCTTAAAGGCCCCTGTCAATGGTTCAACTCATACCACAGGAGGATGTTCAATATTATTGGAAAAACAGGACATATCGGTAAACATGGATACTGCAATTGCCAAAGTGCACAGATTGTGGAGAGGAAAACAAATGTATGTTTCCACACTGTCAATGGCTGTTCCCGTTCGCATTATGCGATGTCATTAGTGCACCCCATATTTCACGATTTGTCAAAGAGGGGCGTTTTTCTTCCTGTCATGGACAGCTTGGGCTTTAACTTTTTATTTAACAGGGGAAAGAGACATTTGTGAAAAGCCGTCACGCTCCCAGTGCCCTTTCGGCAAATCGGGGGGGGGGGACTTTGGACAAGTGGTGGCTGTGGAGTCAACGTGAAGCGACGTGAACGTCGTTATTTCGGTAGTAAAATAACCCTAATTATATCCGTCGGGATGTTAGTTTGATTGATGTACTGGATTGAGTCAATTGCGCATCATAGTGAATTAATGATATTCCAACTAGATCATGGAGGTGTCGCCCTGTGTGACGTCAATCAGAAATAGTTCGACTATATTGGGTTTTGACCTCAACAATGGAACGTCATACCAAATAGTCGATTTACGGCTTGCTAACAAAAGTCAGAAAATAAACCCCATGTTAAAATGCTGTTCGCAATGTGTCCTTAATAAACTTTGAAATGTTTGAAGGTTTTGTTTGTACTTGCACACTCACTGAGTCTAGTAAGATCGTAACCAAACGTAGGTTATTGTAAGAAAATAAGGCAAATTTTGTGTGGAGAAGTACCGTTATTACGGTTTTAATGTACCGTTACGACATTTTTCCGTGGGCGCGTTGAAAGAACATTATAGCGTGCTAACCGTATGGAGTCTTAGTAATAGTTTCGAAATTAACAACCGGGCGATAGATTCGTCAAGTTTGAGTTTGAATTACTGTTAAATAACGAATTTGAGGATTAAATTTTAGTGTTTTATAGGTTTATGAAATTGGTAATCGACAAACTAGAGTTATACGTTGTATGGAAATTGTATGCCCTACTCTGTACTGCAAATGAAAATATCACACAGCTTTGTATGCCGCGCAACACACGTATTCGTAGGAGGTACCGTAAGTTTTTTTATTATTTATTTTTACTATTGTTTTAGTTTCCCTGTAATTCCGAATAATACGATATAAAACAAATATAGAACTGATTTACGAGAGTCTTCTGTTTGAAAAACTATGACGCCTCGGTTACGTTGACTGTTTAAAATAGTACAGTCCATTGTATTAACCTCGGGTCGTCATAGTTTCAACTTAGAGACTCTCTGTGTCAGTACATATTTTATATATTACCATTCCAAGGCGCTCACTCGCGCGCTCGCTCTCTCGCGCGCGCGCCTGATTATCGATACAAAGTTTAGAAACTGTGACAGCCATACATCGTCCATTTTTAAAGCCAACAAACTCTGTGCCACACATGTTAATATGTGAGTACATAGAGTGTTCAAATGGACAATAACACCCTAGAATACAAAAGTTTTGGAATTTTTCTGTCACTGCAAAATAATTATAAATAAATAAATACTAGATATGCACACCAGAAAGTCTATGGGAGGAAAGATGGGCGGGTGGAAATCCGGTTCAACCTGCAGTAACATATAGATTTCACCTTTTTTAAGCACTGCACTAAAAGCATCACTTTGAAATACATGTTTTTCAGGGGCTTCATTTTTAGACTTATCAAAGACACTTAGAGATAGTAGGATAATGATCGCTCACAGTATTTAACTGTGGCCAATGTTTAGATGTGGCTTTAAAGTAAAACATTTCGTTTCATTAAGGTTGAGATAATGAATGGAAAAAGTTGTACTCACTTGTTATTTCCCTTTTTCGCGGTTGAATCAAATGGCGCATTGCCCTACAAAGAGGCTGAGTTTCTTTCGTAAGGCTGTCATCTGTTTTCTACCTTGGTAGTTAATTATTGAGTGACAGATTGTCTCCAACGAACGTTGCAAAGGAACTATTATTGATAATGAAATTGAAATCACAAAGGTTCTACTTGTGTAATCTCGATAGATAGATAAAAAAAAATATTTAAAGATAGATAGATAGATTAAAATAGATAGATAGATAGATAGATAGTATATAAGATAGATAGGATAGATAGATAGTAGAGAGTTGTATATAAATAATTGCACAGCAGTATTTAAATGTAGTATTGAAGAAATACAGAAGTATATAGTCAGGGAGTATACTAATTGTAAATATCCTTCTTCAATTTAGTTGCTTGGTACGTCAAAACATGCCGCGATACTGTATCCGATGTCAATGTCAGCTGATCATTATCTTGATCTCGCAATGTATAATGAAATAACGGAGAAAATAAACAATAATACTAGGGACAGGTCTAAAAAACACAACAACAACAGTTGAATTTGGTAAATGGACTGGAATACTTATTACTAAGAATAAGATCACTTGGCACAATCATAGAAGCGGTCTCACATGCTGAAAGTGTATGACAGCATCAGTAATTTCAACAGGACAACGCAAAGCGCTAGTTTCCCTCGCTCTGGTATATGCTATATTTAACGAAGTGCTGAACTTGCACTTTGGATACATTACGTTGAGATTAAAATCATGTCTAACATGTACTTCAGGTATTTGAACGGAACTGTCAATTAGGCATATTCATATACAGCAATTTTAATGAGTATAAGACCTTTTCACCTTATTTGGACATGAGTATTACATAATCCAAATCAAATTGGTATTTTGAATACTACACTTGCGATGACAAAATCAAGATTTTACCACCATTAAATGACAAATGTGGTGTAACCATATTAAGTGGGGAAAATATACATTTTCATCACAATATATATATATAGGTATTTATCTAGGTAAAAGGTATCTTTATTTTCAGTTTTTGCAACTACAACCCTGTTTATTTCACCGGTTTTTTGAAAAAAAAAATCATTTTTTTGCTATTTTTGGCCAAAAAATAGCTTTTGGGGGTGGGTGTTGGCTGCTGGATAGCTACGCTGGTTGACAAAATTTTCTTCACCTACTTTTAAATGTTTGTCAGTTATATATCACAAATTAGAATAGTATCCCTTGTTTTTGTTAAATTCAATACGTCCATAGTAAACTTTAAGTAAATGTCTTTCAATGAACCTCTATTTTGTTCAATTTACTGCCAGACTTTACATTTGCGGAAACCCATAGAAAATTGCCCTTTGACAACGAATGGCCCAAAAGCCCCTTTTCAAGTGATACATATTTCGTCCACTATAATAATCTGATAGACCGTAAAAAAACCAGAGGCTGAATTTCCCTTATTTTTTGCAGGATTTAATTAAGCTATAAGTTTATCTATAATTACTATTTTCCTTACAAACTAAATAAACAGATGAGATTATGCAAACGACTTACCCTTACCCTTAATATTTGAAAAGGCTAGTGTAAAAAAAATCAGGACATATATCACCAAAAAAATATTTTGGGAACAATCAATCTGGTAGTACAGGCCTGATTAATCAAGTCAATATATGCCCCTTATATTTTCCCAGAAGTGAGAGTAGATTTTCTGACTCTGGCGTTAGCTGAATATTGTTTTTTCAAAATATTCTTTAAATTGATTTTACCCATTTTCACCCAAACATACAATATGCAATAGACCAATTTGCATAATGTATTCAAATTCTATGGGTGGTTTTTCTCTTCTTGAAACGAGCTGCAGCGGCTTACTTTCTGTCACCTCGTTCTTATGAAGATAAATTTTCAAAATACCTACTTTCAATACATTAGTTGTTGATATTCCTAAGGAGATAAACTGGCTTTAATCATGAATTTTGCTGGGGAGGTTGAAAAGTTTATCCTATGTAAAATTTGGGTGTGAATCCGAAACAAACACAGTCTCATTGACCGCACTATTGACATTTTTAGGGTTTGGGCCATTTTTAGGCCAAAAATGACATATTTTTACCATTCCACCATTTGTGGTACAAATCAGATTTGGGGGTCAAAACTGTGCATGAGTAAGGTGAAACAGCCCTGACTTATGTAAAATAGGATGCTGATTCCAATATAAGCAGTCTTAGTTAACCATTTTTAGACATTTTAGTCAGATCGGCTACTTTTGATAGAAAATGTCAATTTTTATCATTTTTTGGTGAAAAATAAAATTTTTCTTCTGTAATTCAGAATTGGTTCCAAAGTCTTAGCAAGTCTTATCTACTTAGAAAATTGCGCAAATATCCAGCAAGCAGGATTATTGTGCTCAATCGTTTCGTTTTGGCAATTTCAGCCATTTTGGGGCTGAAAATATTTATTTTGGTCAAAAAAAATCAAATTTTTTAGTTCTGTACTGGAAATTTCATGGTGGTTGCGAAGTTTGTGTGAGGACGATCGTAGTTGACAAGTGTATTGATTTACAAAAGTATTCTCATTGATACGAATCATGACATTTTGATTTGGAGGGAATTTTGGGGCAAAAAAGTCACTTTTCATCATTTTTGGTAAAAACTAGGATTTTAGGCAAAAACTAAGTTTTAAATGTTTGGAAAACGCATGACTTACGTAATAGAAAATACAGATAGCAACACATTTTTCTCATCAATGTCAGCCTTTGGTCTTTTGATCAAATTGGTCATTTTGAGGGCCAAAAAATGTAAATTTTCATCATTTTAGTTAAAAAAACAGGTGTTGGGGTTCAGAAATGAAACTTTCCCACTATAGCCAAGTTTCTTGTGAAACTGGTCTCATTTGAAAAGTTTAGAGACTCCTGTTAGCGGTTTTATTGACTCTAATAACAACATTCTGATTATTTTGTCAATTTTCGGGACAAAATGGCAATTTTTATCATTCTTAATAAAATCTATGACTGTGGGGTTAAGACTCATTTCCGGTATAGGGTGAGACAAACATGACGTATGTAAAAAAAAAAATGTAGACCACAAAAAAAATTCTAATTGACCTCATCCTTCCATATTTTGATCACGTTGCCCACTTTTGGGGCCAAACAGGGTGTTTTTTCCTTTCATTTTGGGTAAGAAAATATAATATTTTTTCCTCGGCAACTCAGTTTTGGTTTCAAAGTCCTGACCAGCCTAATTATTTAAAGCGTTTTAAATTTATAAAAAAAAGGAAAAAAGCGTGTTATGTGATTTTGGGGGCCGTTTTTTGGCCTACATCTATTTTAGCATTTTAGTTCAAACTCTATGATTACTACTGATCAGAAAGGATTTTATGAAGGGTATGTGCAAGACTTTTGGGCAAATATGATATTTGGGGAATGATTTATAAATAAATGATTTATAAATAATGATTTATAAACAACCACATACGTACCATGAACGGGCATACACGTATACTGCATGCATGTATGAAAGGGTATACATGTATACTGGTTACTTTAATTCCCCCTTCATGATGGTTGGTCATTTAAACAGGTTTTGGCAAAATAACAAATTTGACCTTATTTCGGCCAACACATGGAAGTTCAAATATGATGTTTAAGAAAACATAATTTACATTTCTTACCAAAACCACTTAGTTTTTGTAAGAAACAAAATAACAGAAATTGCTATTTTGATAAGATTATTGATTGTTAGCATATTTTTTGTGGGATCTTTGGGTTTATAATAATCTAAGGGATGAGGTACGGGGATAAAGTGTCTTACTCAAGGGCACAAATGCTGTGACGTGAACTCTAGTCGAAATCTACACGTCATAGCGTTATGATAGTGACATTAATGATGATGAGTCAGGGGATGAAAATGACTGTAATGATGAAGAAAGTATTATTTCAATATTGCAAACACAGGAAAGTATTTAGCAGGACAGGACTAGGTCATTAACCTCTTAATGTTTATTATCTTGTGCTAAAGCCAAGGTATAGTTTTGGGAAATGATATCAAAACATGTAATTCTTTGCAATTATGTTTTTTTTTTAGATAGACCCTAATGATCTAGCAATGCCCTAAAAATTACTCGCTCTGAAACTCTCCCGTTTTCGAGATATTGCTCAAAATGTAAAATGTTGAGGGGAGGGGGGACCCCGACATAACCCATAGGTAATGTACATACTGCTAGATATTCTCCTCTAATTTAAACATCATAATTTTTCACTGTAAACAATTTTGTGTATGTATTTTCTGATGTCTGGGTTGACAATAGACTACTTTGTGAAAGATTTGCAAAAAATCGTCTGATCGACCGAAACTTAGCTTGTGCTTGTATGAATTGAACATCATGACATCTAACACGTGGCTAAAGATTGAATAGCTAGAAAAATATGGCTGTGATATTAACAATTTTAACACATTCAGTTTAATACGACACCCCTGTCGACTGTCTTAACATCATAATTAAAAAAAAATCAATTACTGGCTCCATTGTGATATTCACTACCATAATTTTGGCGATAGTTTTGGGGCCGGAATGCATTCAATATAGTACAATTAACATTTTGTTGAAACAGTAACACCAATTGGGAAACAACAGTCTTTAATGACCACAACAGGCTAAACTTAAAGTGATAGGCTAAGTGGCTAACATTGTGGAGCTTCAATTTAAAAAATTGTCAAACTTTGATATCTGAGCTTCATAGTAGTGTTCAAATGGACAAATAAACACCCTAGAATACAAGAGTTTGGAAGGTTACAATGCCAATGGCAAGTTATACATGATTAAACAATTAAAACTCGGGGCGAGTTTTAATAGTCTAGATGTACATACAGTAAGTCCATGGGAGGAAATGGGCAAGTAAATCAAGTCAACTACGATTTTCACTTTTTTAAAGCACTAAATAATCATTTTGAAATACAATTTTTTCAGGGCTTCATTTTTAGACCTCATCAAAGACACTGGTAGCATGGGGAATCATGTGGCTCAAGTTTTTTTTAACTGTGGTAAATGTTAGCCGATACCTTTAACTACCCACAGCTTAATGAAAATATTTCCCGCTTTCTTATTAAATTTATTTGTAATGGCCATTTTGTTTGTATTATGTAAAAGTTACTTTAAGAAACACATGTTACCTTCATTTAACAAAATTAAAGAAATAATACTGAAAACCCAAAATTATATGGACAATATTGATCTTTTGTTTAACTTAAACTGTAAAATATTTTTGGTCAAGGGCTTATAGGATAAGACTCCTCATGCTTTAGATTCCTGGTTAGCGTTTAAGTCATATCATTTAATTGTGCCCTTGAGTAAGATATTTTATCCCTGTACCTCTTCCATTGGATAGTAATTTAAGCTAGAGATCCCATGAAAAAATAATACTAAGAAACAATTAATCCATCAAGAAATAATTTCCTGTTATTTCTCATAAAACTTATTAGTTTTGAATAGAACTGAATAATGTGCTTAATTAAACATTCTCATTGAACTTAGATGTTGGGCCAAAATGAGATCAAACTGATAATATTTGGCAAAGTGTTTAAATGGCCAAAATGCCTTGAAAGGACGGTTAAAGCGACCGGATTGTCAAGGACATAGGGTACGTGAGACGTGTTTGATTATTTTTGTATCCCTCTTGAGATATCATATTTGACTAAAAGTCTTCAAAATGACCAAACAAATACCTAGAACAATTCGACTGTATTGCAGTCGTCATATGCTTCCACCCTTCTTCGTCAAGTTGTATAGCCAGCAATAGGAATAACCTTGCATTACATTAAATTGCATTCTTTACCCATACCCTATTCTTAGATAATTGTGGTCTCAGATTCTGATATTAATCTCTTGGACTGTGTCAAATTTAAATTGAAAGTGATCATGTTCTACCCCCAGAATGAGTAACTGATCAAAATGCGGGAGGATGGAGTTAATAATCGATGTTTTTGTGATCTGCAGTTTTCTTTTCATAAGTCATACTTGTTTCACCCATCCCTAAACCAGTTTTAATCCCATAATCATAATTTTTGCTAAAAACGATAAAAATTGTTGTGTCGCCAAAATTGCCAAAACAATCAGAATATTGTTATTGATGTCAATAAAACTACTTTGAAGAATCACTACACTCTCCAAATGAGATAGTTTTACACGAACCTTGCCACCACTCTTACAATTTTATTAATGAACTCCAAACCCCTTTTTAACACAGAATGAAGAAAATTGGCATTTATGTGGCCAATTTGAGCAAAATACCTAGGGAAGTGATTAATAAAAGTGATTTTAGGGGATCTGTATTTTCTTTTACACAAGTCATGCGTTTCCCAAACGTTTAAAAATCAGTTTTTGCCTTAAATCCTAGTTTTAACCAAAAATGATGAAAAGTAACATTTTTGCCCCAAAATTCCCTCCAAATCAAAATGTCATTATTCGTTTCAATAAGAATACTTTTGTAAATCAATACACTTGTCAACTACGATCGTCCTCACATAAACTTTGCAACTACAATGAAAATTCCAGTACAGAACTTCAAAATTTGATTTTTAACCAAAATAGATATTTTTAGCCCCAAAATGGCTAAAATTGCCAAAACGAAACGATTGAGTACAATAATCCTGCTGGCTAGATTTTTGCGCAATTTTCTAAGTAGATACGACTTGCTAAAACTTTGGAACCAATTCAGAATTGAATTACAAAAGAAAAATCTAATTTTTCACCCCAAAAATTATAACATTTGACATTTTCTATCAAAACTAGCCGATCTGACTAAAATGTTTGAAAAATAGGTAATTAAGACTGCTTTCATTGGAATCAGCATCCTATTTTACATAAGTCAGGGCTATTTCACCTTACTCATGAACGGTTTTGACCCCCAAATCTGATTTTTACCAAAAATGATAAAAATAGTTGTTTTTTGCCTATAAAAAGTGTCAAAACCCTGAAAATGTCATGAGTGCGGTCAATAAGACTGCGTTTTTTGGATTCAGCACAAAATTTTACATAGGATAAGATTTTCAAACCTTCCCCAGCAAAAATTCTGATTAAAGCCAGTTATCTCCTAGGGTAATATGTCTGGCAAGCCTCCAGCAAGCTGTCAGGTTGTTTAGAGCAACCTTTGTCAGAATAGTATGCAAAGAATTTGCATTAATATTAAACAGTTTATGGGCAAAGCTACACATGCCCTAGTCTGGCTTCCAGACATTTAGATTACATGTTCTCGCATTTACTGAGCTATGACCTTTGACCTTTGGCCTACACACTCCAAAATCGAACTTGGGCTGTATTTTGATATCATGTACTTTCATAACAAATATCATCAAAATCCGAATATTAGTAATATTAATGTTATCGAACGGAAACCAGTTTTCGCATTTAATGAGCTATGACCTTTGACCTTTGAGCTACAACCTCCAAAACCAAACTTGGGCTGTATTTTGATATCATGTACTTCAATACCAAATCTCATGAAAATTCATCAAACATTACTAAAGTTATCGAACGGAAACCAGTGTTTCGGACGGACGGACGACGGTGTTTCTATATCCCCTCCCGACTTCGTCGGGCGAAGGGATAATAAGGATCGCTATCAGTATGGTAAAAAGCTGCGCTACTTCATATACTTGAGGAAAGAGTTCGCAAGTCATAGTGTGGCAAAGCAACCTCGTTTTCATTTATTTCCTTGTTTAATATAATTATGGCAGGAAACTTTATATTATATCAACATCAACATCCTTTTTT
>JZLH01S0633240.1:596-20781 GCA_001188425.1 Eucidaris tribuloides | reverse complement strand
CAGAAAGAAGGAAACAGACGGAATATGTGGGCGATATTCTATGGTTTATGATTTCCGCTATAAATGGAATTGTATACTTAAATATACTTGATGGGTTTGGTTGCCATCAAGCCTAAGTGCATGTGCCTATAAAAATGTTAGCATGTGTGTAGGTATGTGTGTGTGACGTGTGTGTGTGTGTGTGTGTGTGTGTGTGTGTGTGTGTGTGTGTGTGTGTGGTGTCGTGTGTAAATCGCCTTCAACGCGGACGTAATAGTAATGACACTCCTACATTCAGATCGGGGACGTTGTCGAAAAACGGGGACGGTCCCCTCTTTAAAACTGCTCAGAAATCAAACGTAGATGCGCTAAACGCACTTTAGAAAATGGGCCCAAAATTTGTGTGCCACCACAACGTCCGCCGTTTACCGGTAATATCATACACATACACAAAATGTCCCCAGATTTGCATTTGTACATGGAGTGTGGTGTCCTCGATTGCGATGTTGTTATAATCGGAGTGTGTATAGTGTGTGTGTTTTATCGTCCCCGTTTGCGGCAGTTTACATAACGTATGTGTGTGTGTGTGTGTGTGTGTGTGTGATGGTGCGTGTGTGTGCGCGCGCAGCTGCCTGTGATGTGTGTGTGTGTGTGTGTGTGTGTGTGTGTGTGTGTGTGTGTGTGTGTGTGTGTGTGTGTGTGTGTGTGTGTGTGTGTGTGTGAGTGTGTGTGTGTGTGTGTGTGTTGTGCATCTGTTTTCTCATTGTTATTATGAATAATCATTGAACTCTGTATGTTACACGCAACTCGTCACTCAAGAAATCCCGAAGCGTTCATTTGACCCAACCAAATTTCAATGGGAGGTTGCCAACAAGGGGCCGATTTGAATAAGTATTACATATATATTTTCTGATAAGGCTTGAGTGGATCTTCATTGTTGTTTATACACTGAAAGAAATTGTGTAGGAACTACGGTATAAAACGCAGCGGCGCAAATCCACTTAGGAATTCTATTCAAGTGGGAGGGGGACACCCTATTGTTGTGTCCCCCCCCCCCCACATGAATAGAATTCTTCGTGGATTTGCGCCCATGATAAAACGTACTTCTGAATATGGTTTTGAAACTCCAGTACAGAGACACAAATTGCAGTGAGCATTCTAGGGTTCTAATTTAAGGGGAATTCCCTTCAGAAAAACGTTGGCCAACCCCATATATTGAGGGGATTATTGAATTGTGGATTTTTTTTTTCTAGTAAGGAGTGTTGGTTTCAATCCCCCCTTATTCAAAACACATGTTTATAATGTTATTTCCTATGGAACTTTTTTTCACGCGTGTGAAACGCAGTACGTATGAATATAAACTTGGATACGAAGAACACTATATCATGTCTATGAGTTTGAACAACCCGTACAAACTGATATGCTGCCCGCATCGTTGTAATTTATCGAACGTTCTGTGATCTTTATCGATTTTCTTATAATTCAGATTCAGAAATGTAAAGAGTGAAGTGTGAACTATGTGTATGTATTAGGTTAATTTTCGTTCCTGTGTGCCCATAAGTGGTTAGTTTTGATAAATTGGACAGGAAACACACAGTGTTTTTTTTTTCTTATTAATTTTCTTTATTGATCACTCTAAATTGAAAGTACAACAGATTTTTCTTCTTTCTTGTCTATTTCGTCTTGTCCTTATTCTTTGACGCCGTATCTTTCGATGCTGTCTTTTTTATTATTTTACTGTTTTAAGGCCGTTGTACACCGCACGACGCGACGGTTCACGATGAGACGGTCCCGTCGCGGACAGTCCGTCGTGAAAGACCGAACATGTTCAGTCTTTGCTAAAAACCATCTTGTCGCGTCGCGAATCGCTATACATCGCAAGATAAAACGATCTTCCCTTGTTGCCGACCGTCGCGTCGTGCGGTGTATAGCGACCTTAACCTGCATTTACAGACCGTGAACAAAGAATCACTTAAATGATGAAACTTATATACAATTAAAATAGAAAAAAGGTAACTAATAAGAATAGACAATAGTTCTGGTAGTAAACGAATTATAAGATTAATAAATAGACATTTAATTCATTTAATGACAACAAATAATAAACAACATATAAGCACAGAGGGTAATTATTTTGCTATACTCCCTGTTCATGGTCCCCCCCCCCATGTTACCAAAATTGTAAATTAGCATTGGCACACTTGATCAGTGCTTCATTTTCAGATAGTATAGACAGTTATAACGCAAACAAATAATGTAATTCATTTTTAAGTGGAAACATTTTTGACTGTCTTCCTTCTATAATATTTTCCTTATCTCTTTTCTTTCTTTTCTTGTATTCTTCCTTTTATCTTTTTCCCCTTCCGGGGGGCGGAGGATTTAAGTATATTTTTTATTAGATCTTAGATTTTTATACTTTAGATGTGTAATATGTTGTTCTGTGTTTTGACAATATTTGTGTACATACATGTACCTATTTTGATCATTATTTTATGTTGTATAATTTGATATTTGATGTTGACATGTGTTTTTATCCATTATTTATTACGTCCAAACTGTGTGTAAAATTTTATGCTTTTGCATGACAATAAATTAATCTTGAATCTTGAAGAATGTCTTTAATACCGGATGTTTCACTCCAAAATGTCCAAAACATGTTATGTAACAGTATTTTAAGTGATAGTAGGTTTTGTATCCGTCAACAAATTTCAAAAGTACCGGAAATATCACTTCTATGTACAAAAAGCAATGAATAATTTTCTTAAAGCGTTGGAGACGATTTGATTTCACTATAACACGAATTTTCCATAGACACCGACACGAGTTAACTGGTACTTAGTCTCCAGCGGGTTTGTGCCCTCATATCAAATTCATCAGTGAGACTACTATGTTCATCATCATCATCATCACCATCATCATCATCATCATCATTATCATTACCATCGTCGTTGTCGTCATTATCATCAACATCATCATCATTATCGTCTTCGTCATCATCATCAGGCATTATTGAACCTTTGTTGGATGAAGCACCCCTCCATTAATTTGTTTTGGCAAAAGGTCGTATGTGCGTTTCACAGCGTCGACTAAAAGTTGCGAAAATCGACCTGGAAGTGATTGTATTTTTGAAAAACTTTATGCTCGAAATCAGTTTCTTCCACAATTCAGTTTAAATTTTTTAATGTAATTTCTGATATTGTGTTTAGATAAAAAACTTAAGAAAAACAGTTAAAATACGAACAATTATGCACAGTATACACAATTTTGCTTAAATGATTTTATTGATTTAGATTATTTTTGGCAAAGGGTGTATCTTGAGACACACTTTTTTGTCAAAATATTAAACACTTTACCTGTGTAAAGGCTCAAGTGAGCTATTGCGATCGCTTTTTGTCCGTCGTCCGTCGTGCGTCGTGCGTCCTTCGTGCGTAAACCTTTTCACATTTTCATCTTCTTTGAAACGCATGATTGGACTTAGCCCAAACTTGGCAGGGATGATCCCTAGGGTGGGGATTCAAGGGTCCTCAAATGGTACACCTGCCCCCCCCCCCCCGCCCAGGGCAGGGCCTAAAGGGCCAAAGTAGGTAATTGTCAAATCTCCAGATCAGAAAGAGTTTAGCTAAATCAATGTGTGCGTAAATACCTCTGTATGATGAATTTTTCCTCATGAGAATACCCAGGGTGGCCCCATTTCGCCCCTGGAGGGGCAACAGGTTGGGGAGGGCCTATCGGGAAATAATTCACATGTACGTCTTTTTTAACACTTTGCGGTGGGCTAATATCCATGACATGTGTTAACCAGGGACTGGATTGTTTCGGACTAATGTGTATAACTTTCCATTGTACGATTTCTGTAAAATCGCAAATCTATCAAGCAATAACATTTTAACTCATTTATTTGTTCCATTGTGTATCATTTTACGATAATGTCATTGTAGGAACTTCAGTGACATTTGTCATTCGAATTAAAAGTATGGATCCGATATGTCTTCTCGGACGAACAGGTTCGCCGATAGTACCTGAGTAAAGTCAACCCTGGGCGAACAGGTTCGCCGATACGCACTCAAAGTGTTAAAGCACATCAATGGATTTGGACCAAACTTTGTGGGAGGGTTCTTGAGGGGAGGGGACAGTGGTTCCTGAAATGATACACGTGGCTGTCCAGGGGGCAGATCCCATAAGGGCCAAAAATAGGTAACTTTCTAACCACAAGCCCATTGGTAACCAAACTTGGGTGGTAGATGTGTAACAGAAACCAAAATGTTATATAGGGGTCATATGCGTCAAAGGTCAAATGAGGTCAAATAATAGAATATACCTGCAATTTCCTACTATGGTTGATATTAGCCCATGGATGGTAGATGCCCTATATGTCTAGAGACCTTGATGTTAAATTGGGGTCAAAGGTCGAAGGACAAATAAGGTCAAATATTAACAATAGGGCGAGACAATGGCTATCGCCTTGTTTTTCATAAAAATGGATGTTAGCGTTTAACTAAGTTCTCAAAATCAGCTATTATGTGGCAAGGGGATGCAAAATTTTCCAACTGGTTCAAGTGGCTCCGTTGGTGCCTAGATATCAGGCTTGAATGGCCAAAACTATGAAACACTGATGTTTTCTCTTTGGGCACCACAGAGTGTTTGCAACACCTCGGGTGAGCGTCGTGCCCCCGGGGCTCTTGTTTGCCAATACAAAAGCAAGAAAAGTTTCGGAAACGGAAAAAAGATGACTTTTGAAGCCCGGCTAAATGCAAATTTTGGCCTTGAAAACCTCTCATATGAAAAAAAATAGATAAAAAACAAAAATCGAATATTTGCACACGTATGGTCTTTTCCCAAAACACGACGATTCTGTTTGTTTTCATGCGTTGTGTTTATGTAGTGTTGTTATTTCATCACCCCATTTTCATGATCTTCTTTTTTTTTATCAATATAGGCCTACTCCTCTTTATTTTTTTGTTGGCTCTTGATGGACTTTCTGTGAGTTTGCTATCTGTTATCTCGTGTTCTACATAATTCAGCCAATTTCTATTTCATTTCCTTCATTTTTTTCATTATATCTTTCACTTTTGCTTTCTGACGTATGTTGTTGTGTTTCACTTCGTTACGCAAAATCAATTTGACAACATTGATGTCGAATAGTGTTACAGACTGATAAGTTCTATTGGGCGGCGATCGAGGGGTGGGGAGCAGGATATGCCCCCTCCCCCTCGATTTTTAAAATTTGATGTTATTTTTTTTCTAATGTGTTAGCAGTTTTGGTAGATTTGGTTATATGCGAGCCTATTCAAAAGGTAATGAGGTTAAAGTGATAGGCTAACAATGTGGAGCTTCAATTTAGAAAAATTGTCAAACTTTGATATCTGAGCTACATAGTTGTGTTCAAATGGACAAATAAACACCATACAATACAAAAGTTTGGAAAGTTACACTGCCAATGGCAAGTTATGCATGAATAAATAATTAAAACTCGGGGCGAGTTTTAATAGCCTAGGTGCACACACAGTTAGTCTATGGGAGGAAATGGGCAAGTGAATCTGGTCAACTTACGATTTTCACTTGTTTAAAGCACTAAATAATAATTTTGAAATGCAATTTTTTTTCAGGGCTTCATTTTTAGACCTCATCAAAGACACTGGTAGCATGGGGAATCACGTGGCTCAGATTTTTTTAACTGTGGTAAATGTTAGCCAATACCTTTAATATATTCAGCTTTTTAACTGTTTTCGCGCTGAATTAATTCTGAGGGAATAATAATCACGATTGTTATTTGATATTTTCATTATATCTTGCTTTTCTTATTGCACCCCCGGGGGAGGGGGTACTTGCCTAGTAAGGTAAACGGGAGTGTGCCGCTCTAGTAGGTGACTTTTTTCGTTAAAAAAAATCCTTAAACATGGGTATGGTTTCTGGGGAAAATCCTTGAACATGGGTCATGATTTTGAAATTTTACGATTTACACTAGATATTTTCGCCTATTTCATTGCTAAAATGCACAAAAATGTCATTTTCTTAATAAAAAAAACTTAATAATAGGTACCATTTTCCGCCAAAATGACCCTTAAAAAGGGTCGGGTTTTTCGACTTCAGCGGCACACCCCCGTTGGAACCAAATCTGCGTACGCCCCTCCCCCTCCCCCGGGATTGCACCATGGATACTTTTCATTATTCTATCAATGTTACTTAAGCATTATAATGGTCATTTGTTAGCTTTTCCGATACAAACGTAACAGAGAAAAGTATGTATTACGATTGTTGAATCAAATTGTATGAATGTGCAAAATTGCAACATTCGTGTGCAAAGGGTTATTGGGGAGGAGGGGATTTTAATTCACACTTTCCCTTTTAACAATATTATAATGTATATTCGGGGCTTTTTTCCCTCGCGAGGGTATTGTCACTTTGCACGGTCTCCGGTGTCCCCCCCCCCCCACTCGTTAAATGAAATCTCCACTCCAGTATTTAGTCATTCGGATGACTGTGTATTAAGAGCCAGCGTACAGCTAATATATTATTGATAGTATATCAATGACCCCCAAGAAATGGTACATGTGTATTTTACACGCTTCGCGAGAGATCCAATGATGCGGTAGTACGTTTTACGTCTTCGCATGGAGTACCTCCATGGTCAGATAATAAACCCATAACATGTAGCTAGTACGTCCATGATAATACTAGTATAACATGTAGATGGCAAATGCCCGCATATTGCATCATGCATTCTATCAGAACTATGCACAATTTGACAGACGTAATACGGAGGACGTATGGGCATCCGTACATCATTTTAGTGATGCTTGGTATAATAAACAAGGTGTATATGCTCGGCATGTGTAACTTTTATGCTTTGTCATGACAATAAATTACTATCGAATCTTGAAAGAATGTCTTATCACGGATTTTCATCCAAAATGTCCAACATACGTCTAATGTAACAGGTATTTTAAGTGATATAGGCTTTTGTATCCGTCAACCAATTCAAAGACCGGATATCCATTCTATGTTACATAAAAGCCAATGATAAATTTCTTAAAGCGTTGGACGAACCGCATTGATTTTCACCTATAACAGCTGACGATTTTCCACTAGACACCGACACGAGATTACAGACTGCGTACTTAGTCTCAGCGGGTTTGTGCCCTCCTCATCAAATTCAGCATCGAGAACTACTATGTTATCATCATCCATCATCACCATACAATCATCATCATCATCATTATCATTACCCGTACGTTGGTTCGTCATTATCAACATCTCATCATGTACTCGTCCTTCTGTCATCATCATTCAGGCATTATTGACGAACCTTTGTTGGTATGAAGACACCCCTCCATAATTTGTTTTGGCAAAAGTCGTATGTGCGTTTTCACGCGTTCGTACTAACATGCGAAAAATCGACCTGAGAAGCTGATTTGTATTTTTGAAGAAAACTTTATGCTCGAAATCAGTGTTCTTCACATATTTCAGTTTAAATTTTTTATAATGTAATTTCTGATATTGTGTTGATTTAGAATAATAAAACTTAAGAAAAACACGTTAAAATACGAACAATTATGCAAGTAGTACACAATTTGCTTAAATGATTTATTGATTTAGATTTTTGGCAAAGGGTGTAGTCTTGAGACACACCTTTTGTCAAAATATTAAACCTTTACGTCGTAAGGGCTCAAGTGAGCTATTGCGGGGATGCGCTTTTTGTCCGTCGTTCCGTCGTGCGTCGTGCGTCCTTCGTGCGATAAAACTTTTTCACATATTTCACTTCATTTGAAACGCATGATTGGGCTTAGCCAAATTTGGCAGGGATATCCTAGGGTGGGGATTCAGGGTCCTCAAAATGGTACACCTGCCCCCCCCCCCCCCCCGCCAGGGCAGGGCCTAAAGGGCAAAGTAGGTAATTGAACATCTCCAGACTCCAGAAAGAGTTATAGCTAAATCAATGTGTGTCGTAAAATACTCTCTGTATGTATGAATTTTGTGTCCTGTACATGAGAATACCCAGGGTGGCCCCATTTCGCGCCCTGAGAGGGTTTTCTATACAGTTTTGGGTGGGGCCTTATCGGAATAATTCACATGTACGTCTTTTTTAAACAACTTTGCGGTGGGCTAAATATCCAGAAAGTGTGTAACCAGGGAACCGTGGATGTTTCGGTACTAATGTGTATAACCTTTCCATTGATACGATTTTCTGTAAATCGGCAAATGCTTCAGTCAACATTTAACTCATTCTATTTGGTTCCTTGATGTGTATTCATTTTACGATAAATGTCATTGTAGGCAACTTCAGTGAAACATTTGTCCATTCACAGAATTAAAAAGTCATGGACTGCCCGATTGTCTTTCGGACGAAAGGTTCGCCGATAGTAACCTGCAAGTAAAGTCAACCCTGGCGAACAGTTCGCCGATACGCAACTCAAAGTGTTAAAGGCACATCAATGGATTTGGACCAAACTTTTGTGGAGAGTGTTCATTGAGGGGAGGGGACAGTGCAGGTTCCTGAAATGATACACTGTGCTGTCCAAGGGGGCAGATCCCGATAAGGCCAAAATAGGAATAACTTTCTAACCTACAAGTCAGCCATTGTGAACAGAACTTGGGTGTAGATGATGGTAACAGAAACCAAAATGTTATATAGGGAGTCATATGCGCCGACAAAGGTCCAATGATGGTCAAATAATGGAGAATATACACCTCAATATTTCCTACTATAACGGTTGCTCTCATATGCTGCTCGCATCGTTGTAATTTATCCAACGTTCCGTGATCTTTATCAATTTTCTTATAATTCAGATTCAGAGATGTAAAGAGTGAAGTGTGAACTATATATATGAATTACGTTAATTTTCGTTCCTGTGTGCCCCTAGGTGGTTAGTTTTGATAAACGGGACAGGAAACACACAGTATTTGTTTTTTCTTATTCATTTTCTTTATTGATCACTCCAAATTGAAATGTACAACAAATTTTTCTTCTTTCTTGTCTATTTCGTCTTTTGCGCCGTATCTTTCGATGCTGTCTTTTTTATCATTTTATTGTTTGAAGGCCGCTGTACACCGCACGACGCGACGGTTCACGATGAGACGGTCCCGTCGCGGACAGTCCGTCGTGAAAGACCGAACATGTTCAGTCTTTGCTAAAAACCATCTTGTCGCGTCGCCAATCGCTATACATCGCAAGATAAAACGATCTTCCCTTGTCGCCGACCGTCGCGTTGTGCGGTGTATAGCGGCCTTAACCTGCATTTACAGACCGTGAGCAAAGAATCAGTTAATGATAAAACTTATGTACAATTAAAATAGAAAAAAGGGAACTTAATAAGAATAGACAATAGTTCTGGTAGTAAATGAATTATAAGATTAATAAATAGACATTTAATCTATTTAATGACAACAAAATAAACAACATAATTTATAAACACAAAGGGTAATTATTTTGGTATACTCCCTGTTCATGGTCCCCCCATGTTACCAAAATGGTAAATTAGCATTGGCACACTTGATCAGTGCTTCATTATAGACAGTTATAACGCAAACAAATAATGTAATTCATTTTTAAGTGGAAACATTTTTGTCTGTCTTCCTTCTATAATTTTCCTCATCTCTTTTCTTTCTTTTCTTGTATTCTTCGTTTTCTCTTTTTCCCCTTCGAGGGGGGGGGGGGTCGCGGGGGATTTAAGTATATTTTTATTAGATCTTAGATTTTTATATTTTAGATGTGTAGTATGTTGTTCTGTGTTTTGACAATATTTGTGTACATACATGTACCTATTTTGGCCATTATTTTATGTTGTGTAATTTGATATTTGATGTTGATATGTGTTGTTATCCATTATTTATTACGTTCAAACTGTGAAGTTTTTGTTGTTGTTTTTTTTTTGCCTAGTAAGGTAAACGGGAGTGTGCCGGTCTAATAGGTGACTTTTTTTCGCAAAAAAAAAATCCTTAAACATGGGTATGGTTTCTGGGGAAAAATCCTTAAACATGGGTCATGATTTTGAAATTTTATGACTTACACTAGATATTTTCGGTTATTTCATCGCTAAAATGCACAAAATGTCATTTTTCTTAATAAAAAACCTTTAGTTAATAATAGGTACCATTTTCCGCCAAAATGACCCTTAAAAAAGGGTCGGGTTTTTCGACTTCAGCGGTACACCCCCGTCGGAACCAAATCTGCGTACCCCCCCCCCCGATCGCACCATAGATAGTTTTCATTATTCTATAAATGTTGTTTAAGCATTATAATGGTCATTTGTTAGCTTTTCTGGTACAAATGTAACAGAGAAAAGTAATTATTACGATTGTTGAATTAAATTGTATGAATGTGCAAAATTGCAGCATCCGTGTGCAAAGGGTTAATGGGGAGGGAGGGGATTTAATTCACACTTTTCCCTTTGTAACAATATATAATGTATATTCGGAGCTTTTTCCCTCGCGAAGGTATTGTCACTTTGCACGGTCCCCGGTGCCCCCCCCCCCCCACTCGTTAAATGAAATCTCCACTCCTGTCTTTAGTCATTCGGATGGTAGTAAATTGGTTGTGTATTAAGAGCCAGCGTACAGCTAATATATTATTAATAGTATATCAATGACTCAAGAAATGGTACATGTGTATTTTACACGCTTCACGAGAGATCCAATGATGCGGTATACGTTTTACGTCTTCGCATGGAGTACATGCATGGTCTTCGTCACATAATAAACCCATAACATGTGGCTAGTACTACGTCCGTGATAAAAGTATAACACGGAGATGGCAAATGCCCGCATTTCATCATGCATTCTAACAGAACTATGCACAATTTGACAGACGTAACGGGGAACGTATGTGCATCACTACATAATTCTAGTGATGCTTGGTAGATGTATGCTCGGTATAAGCATGTAGAGCACAAAATCACACTCAAACTATAAAGGGAGTAAGATGGATCATGGAGGTAGAGGAGAGATGCATGCATGCAGACATACCTTGTGTTGTGTCCTGTCACTGATGGTCACGTACTTATAAAGGGTCGGCATATTGTGAGAGCCCCTCTGTCGGGTCTCGTATCGCATGATGCGGTTATCACGATTGAGGTGACACGACCGTTATATCTACAGATGACATCTATACGTCACAAACATCCATCCCACCGTCTGCCCAACATGGCGACTTACTGAAAAAAAAAATCGTCTAAATCTATGCAAAAGCTGATGATGCCTTTGTCAACCCGACCAGAATCCCAGCGTTAAATCACGTTTTGTGCTGTCCGTAGCTTTCTTGCAGCACGCGAGCTATCAGTATAAGGTTTGATGAATAATGGTAATAATAACTCAAGGCGAAATCACCCATTCATTGCTTCTTTCGCGTGCTAAATAACTCAAGGCAAACTCGCCGCATTCATTGCTTCTTTCGCCCGTCTTTGTTTCTTACTCTCGCTCTTTTAATGATTTCTTTTTAACGTGCTAAGTTCGAGATTTCCCAATTTCCATACAGGGTGAAGACTTGTCAACGGCTGACCATGGAGATAGGTACATGTACTTCTTATAATTACCATGGGAAGACCAATTAGGCCCTGAATTTAATTGAAAACAGGCGGTGCGTCGGAGACGAAGATGATCTCACCAAGGTATGCACGACCTTGAAACACACACACACACACACACACACACACACACACACACACACACACACACACACACACACACACACACACACACACACACACACACACACACACACACACACACACACACACACACACACACACACACACACACACACACACACACACACACACACACACACACACACATACACACACACACACACATACACACACACACACTTTAAAAAAGTGAAATAAACAACTTCATTGCGAATTTTGTTAATTGATTAACAGGACTGTTATTCTATTATAAGAGTAAAATGTTCCCCTCAAAATGCTATCAAAATATTTACAACACGCTCCCGTTTGCGGTAATATATGAGGTCAGTTTTTCACATTTTTTTCTCAACCATCTACCCGCTCTATATTCATTTTGATTTTCAGTAGGCCTACACCAGAAATGTGACAGTTTGTGCATATAAATGTTAAAGGTAGGGGATCTCTTCTGCATGCCTAAAAATTAACATTGTGTAAATACAATGGCATTTAGAACAAAATGCCATCTGGGAACCTTTAGCAAAATATAGGAGCTAGAAACTCAGTTTTAGTGGAATTATAGTAACCGTTAGACTCAGATTTGATTTTTTTTCTCGCGAGAAAAAAATTCCTACCATAGAACGTACACTAAATGGCTATTGTTTTCTTTTGCTTTTTTCAAATTCTAGGCAGTCACTGACCCCCAGATTTCACAGACATGCCCTTCATCAATAGCCTAAGGGCATGGGTTATGTTTTCCTGGTCTGCGGGGATGTTTGCAAATGAGATCCACTGCCTTTAACATTCGGAAAATTATTGGTACAATGAAGTGATCCGACACGATTTCATAACCCTGGATGTTATATCAAAATTTTCCTCGACTCTTTTGTGGAACATTCTTGACAAATGAGCTGTCAACAGCTTTCACTGAGAGTATCAACCCTCTCATACACGGAAGCTATAGGGGAACCCAGACACTCCCTATTTTGCAATTGCATGCTTTCAATGTTTGGTCTTAACACTTTGGTTGCTGGGTTGTTTTGGACTTATGTGTATAACCTTTCAAAAATGTACACCATTCTATAAAAATCCAAACGCTGTCGATAAAAGACATTTTAACTTATTTAGTTGGTACAATGTGTTTTCATCGATGAATATCATCGGTAGGAACTTCAGTGACGTTTGTCATTCGAATTAAAAAGTATGGAACTGATTGTCTCCTCGGCGCATATGTGGGCCGAGGTTAAAATATACATTTTCGTAAATAAAAATGACAAATCGTCTCACACTGGAGCGGAACCCCTTCCCAGACCCTCCCCATTCTATCACAAATCAACAATTGCTACGCTTTTACACAGCAGCAAATACCAACAGTACATGTCACATTACTAAATTTGTATCAAATGGGGGGTAAAACTGTACAGTTTCGAGGGACAAGTGTCAAGATTTCTCACCCTCGGGAGGGGAACCCCCTCCCAGATCCTCCCCATTTTATCAGCAGTCAAAACATGGCAAAACTTTTGCACAACAGCATATGCGCAAAGTATATTGCACATCCCTCCCACCTAAATTGGGGCTAAAAACACATGTTTTCAAAGGGAAATGTCAAATTTTCTCGCACTGGAATAAAACTCCCTCCCAGACCCTCCCCATTTTATCACCAATCAAAAAATGGCAAAACTTTTGTACAACAACAAAAGCCAATATGATGCATCCCTTCATCTAAATCGCGGCTAACACACAGATTTTCAAAGGGAAAATGTCAAATTTTCTCACCCCGTGAGGAGAACCTCCTCCCAGACCTTACCCACCATAATACCAATCATTAATTATGCGTTAAACAGTCTAAAATTCAAACTAAGGTAACAAAATCAACATAATACGAGTGGTACTTATAATAATTATTTAAACACTAAAAAATAAAGGTGCGCACAACGTGCAACTTTGCGGAAATAGGTGCAGATCATTTTCTGCCGCGGTATTCGAGCAATTCTGCACCTCTCACGGCTGAGCGCTCGCCCCACTCCATTATGTTTGCAAGTTTGCACCTTTTAGGTGCACATTTATGCAAATTTATGGATGTTTTCTCTTCCGAAGCCTGGTGTAAGCTATTTCTACCATCTGTTTCAAACAATTTTAATACGGAAAATGCAAGTTGCATACATTATTATTTTCTATGTCGGACAAGCTCAGACAAGCTTTTAGGTTGTCAAAAACAACCTTTGTTTAATGGAATATGAATATATCATAAAAACGGCCTATAGGTCCAAAGTTTGCACCTTAAAGACACTATATAACACCGTGGAAGACCCGTTTAGAAAATTGTCGAACTTTGCTATCTGACATATCTGACAGTGTTTGAATGGACAAATAAACACCCTAGAACACAAAAGTTTGGACATTTATGCTGTCACTAGTGCAATATGTGCAGATACAAATTGGCACATTAATTTTATATCAGCCGATATGAAATTCTGCAACACAGCAGTCTATGGAGAAAAGCTGGAATGGTCTCTCAATGATTTTCACTTTTTTAAAGCACTTAATGATTGTTTTACACTGCAATCTTGTCAGGGCTTCATTTTTAGACCGTATCAAAGACACTAGTAGCATGGGGAATCATGTAGCTCAGATTTTGTAAACTGGAAACATTGTTATACAATGCCTTTAAAGGATGAAAATAATACACCTTCGGCTTCAACACTATATAATTATGTGAAAATACACACCTTCACGGCCAGCGTGTTGGCCAAGTGGTTAGAGCGTCCGTCTCACATGCGGAAAGTCGCAGGTTCGTGCCCCGGTAAGGTCATATTTGTAGAGTTTTTAAATATTTGTAAATGTTAATTAATAAAGTGTATTATAATATAAATACTATAAATAGCACTGGAATGAACATAAATTGCGGTTTACACACTAAAACACACAGTTTGCAAGAAAAGGGAGAATACTTTTTTATTTTCTATGGTGCAACTTTGCACCTTTTGGGTGCAACTTTGCACCTTTCAGAAAGGTGCAAAGTTGCACTTTTGAAGGTGCTCCCAGTGTGACATTGGTCTGCACCTTTAAAGGTGCAAAGTTGAGCCTATTTTTCTTAGTGTGTAGACAGAAAGAAAATATATCTTGGTAGAGGATGAATAAACCACCCCCCTCCCCACTCCTGACATCAACACACACACACATACACGTACGCAGGGGGTGGTTTGGGGTGTTCAAACACCCCCCTTTTGCCAAAGGGTGGTGTTAGCACCCCCTTTTCCCCCTTTCATCACCCCCCTTTTTTCGTCAAAAGGGATGTTTGAAAATTTGAAAACCCTGAAAACATAAATAAATCGTCTGAGTTTTTGCTTTGATCTTGGAAAAAAGAAATCTGTAGCCACCCCCGCCGCCGCGCCGGGAGCTGAGCAAAGGTGTGTTGCGGAGGGGCCTGGCCCGTGACCGGTGGGGGGAATTTTAGGGACCTTGAGCAGTGTGCGAAAGGCAAGAAAAAAGTGTCGTCCTTAGCCCGCTCCCCACCGCATGGAACGCGAGTGTGTTCCGCGCGTTGGCCCGTGAACGGGAAAGAGGATGGTGTGAACCTAGATCGGTGCCCGCGCTGGGATGTGAAAGCGACGCGGCCTATGTGGCAAAATCTCGCCGTAGCGCCCTGTCAGTCAGGGCGAGGGCACACAGGGCGGCAGGGGTAGAGCGCGCGGGGGGTTCCGGGCCACACCCGCGCGGCGGGGGCAGACACACACACACACACACACGACACACGTCACGCATGTTCGCGCCTTCAAACAACCCTAGGCTCTACCGTCGGCATTCATGTGTCCATGTACCCCACCCATTCAGAATGCTCTAACTGACGCCTCTGCACTTGAATAAATGTGTTGAACCTCTAACGTCAAAATGTCTCTGCCGTCACCACCCGATCACATTTTGATATTCCTTTGCTTTGCTAGCTCGTTTGATTCATTCCAAGTGCAGAGAAAATTCCAGAAAAAATGCATTAGCTGCTGAATAATGAGTTTGTGTTGTTTGTTTGTGTCAGTATGTGTGCGCACGAATGCGTATAATGATACGCCACCGTGTGTATGTGTATGTGTATGTGTATGTGTATGTGTATGTGTATGTGTATGTGTATGTGTATGTGTATGTGTATGTGTATGTGTATGTGTATGTGTATGTGTATGTGTATGTGTATGTGTATGCATGCATATGTAGGTATATCAGTGTAACTGTGTATTTATGTCTGTGTAACAGTTTGTGCATGTATTTGTGTATGCATGTTTGTATGTATTGTTGAATGTTGTGCGTTTGCAAATGTTTGCTGGTGCATAGAGTATGCGTGTGCGTGCGTATTTGTGTGTGGGTGCGTGCGTGTGTGTTTGTCTCTGTGTGTGTTACCTGCTTTTCTGCGTGTGTATGTTTGTGTCTGTCTGTGTCTATCCTATCAGTATTTGCGTTCTGCGGATTTTTTTTCAGTGAGCAACTGTGTACGTTTTCAAAACAATTACCATCAATATTGTACGTGGCAAGCAAATTAATTTTGTTGTACAGCTTTGTAAAGATTTAGTTTATATCACGGTCATACTTCAACGTTTAATTCTGTACTGATATATCCACGTCAAGTGAACAAATTATTCCACCCAAGATATGTATTTCAGTTGGAGCATACATTGGTATTTTTTTTCAACTAACTTGGTTCTTAAAGCATTTCAGGTGACCCCAATCAGTCGGCCATTTACATTTTATGGAAACTGGTTTTAAAGGAACAAAACATTCCTTGAAACCTGCACATTTTTTAAAATGAATTTTGCGAAATTTTTCTTTTAACTCTTCGATTTTTGTGAATGAAGCTTCGTGTTCTTTTCAATACTGCAAAACAAAAAACATCAGAATTGTTATATCTGCCACCAGCGCCTGGTTTCACTGAACCCTTCAAAAAAGTTTTGCAACTCAACTTTGAGCGTTGATATTTCTCTTGGTATTGTACTATAATTTTTGATATTGGTATCATTGAAAAGCCTGTTTATTTTCCTTTACAATGACACCTCATTTGGTGCAAGACCTTTTAAAAGGGGGCCAAGTCAAAAACGAAGAGCTGCAAAAGAGCACACCAGTTCAGCATGCATTTGTATGGAGAGTGAATTGTGTTTAATGACGTTGTGATTGTTTTTAGTGAAGTGCCATCTGTTGATTGATGGAGGGGACCTTGCAAAATTGCCAGAATCTTAATGAAACTCAAACAGAATGATAATTTCACAATTACCCACTAAAATCTCATTTCATTAAAAAACCATAACATCATTAAACTCAATCTACTCTCCATACAAATGAATGCGGAACTGGTGCTGATAACAATGCATTTTGCAGCTTTCGCTTTTGACCTGGACGGTGCTGGACTCTTATTTAAATGTCTTGAACATTCCATGAATCCATAATCATCAGTGATCATAGCAATTGGGGTATCATTGTAAAGGGAAATAAACAGGCTTTTCAATGATATCAATACTAAGAATAATACTATAATACCAAGCGAGATATCAACGCTCAAAGATGAGTTACCGAACTTTTTTGAGGGATTTACATCCGGTCACATAATGTTAAGCGTATGAATAACTCACCGTGTTTTGCGGATTGGGTTTTACCACGTCCGTCGCCGTCGCCGTGAACGTGACAGAAAAATATGATCATCAGCTTCCAATCGGTACAGATCCTGTTCCCACACGCGGAAGTTAATCTGATCCTGCCTACATAAATGTTTATTATGTTATATATCCCAGCAAGATCATTCGGGTGCGTGCGTGTTCATTTACCTCTCTATTACCACTCTATTATGAAGTATAAAACCACCTTCAGACCAGAGGAGGGATGTTGACAGTCGTATCAACAGTCAAAAAAGCACGTGTGTCGCTTTCAGATTTTTTTAGCTCCGTGGCAATGTAGATCTGTTGCAGCGTTGCAAGTTTGACGTTCTTAACGCCAAAGCACCAAATTTGGCGTTTTTTTTTTTTTTTGGGGGGGGGGGGGTGGGGGGGGATCGGTTGGCATAGTGAAGAATTCAAATGCACGACCAACTGCTTTCGTGTGTGGGGGTGGGGGGCGTTTTACAATGGCATACTTAAAAATCAAACCCAATTTTTTGAGGATTTCCAATAAAATAGGGCCATAGGGGTTCAAAGCACAGTAGTAGTGCGTATGTGTGCATCCGCATGTACAGAATCTGGCTGCGTGTCAACCGCGGCACTCTAATTTTCGGCAGCGGCAGAGGCTTCAAAGGAATTGTGAATTGTTTGCAACACTATTTCTAACGACATCTAGACTATATGCTGCCCATAAATTGCATTGGTTGCAAATTTGGCATTTGGCATTTTTACACGGAATTTGGCTTATAATTTGGCGTTTTGAGATTCGGAAAATCCAACAACCCTGATAAGTAAAGAAAATATGCGTCACAGGGTAAATAGCCGTAAAACGTGATTGTGCCGAAGTCCGAAGGTCAACGTGAATGTTGCAAGGTGTCCATTAAAGCCCCAGGCTAACGATACCCAGAGGTTAACAAAAATGTGAGCTACATAATCCCTCCATGATGCTCCAATTGTCATTGACAAGGTCCAAAAATGAAGCACTGAAAAAAAAATTGTATTTCAAAATGATGATTTGGTGCTTTAAAAATGTGAAAAACTACAAACTCTCAAATTAACCGATTTAACCCGCCAATGTCCTCCCATAGACTTAAAGTGTGCAGATCTAGGCTATTTCATCCTCCACCGGAATGTAAATTGTTTATTTATGCATACCTTGCCAGTGACAGCATAACTTTCCAAACATTAGTATTCTAGGATGTTTATTTGTCCATTTGAACACTGCTATGTAGTTCAGATATCAAATTTTGACCCTTTTTTATTGAAGCTCCACAATGTTAGCCTATTATGTTGATCTCATATTCGAAGACCACTGTGCACACACTTAAGTGCCTTTGACGTCATTACTCCAACATTAAGTGTATGTTCTTAGGTCAAATCACATCGTGATGATTGACCTTTAAACGTAAAACTCATAGAATACGTTTTTAAAACATAACTTTTAATTCAGTAGGTGGACATTTCCCTTTTTAGTTCTGTAAACGTGCATCGATCAAGTAACCAAAGTCCCCTGTACATGTTTTTTACCTCGGCTGAGACATATCGAATACAAACCCGGAAGAAGGATATAGCTATCTAATGCTTCGATTGTTTGTTTGTTTGTTTTTTTACAGTAACGTAGTAAATGCAAATATAATTACCTAAAGTACACAGTCATTAAGCAGCATAGTTACGATCGGGACACATTCATTCCCCAAACGTTTACATTAGGCCTCAAGCACCAACAGTAAAATGCGAAAAACGGGGTCGCATTTTTTTTCTGCCGACCCAAAATATACAAACTTACCATCGTAAGAAAATGTCAGATTTGAGCAAAGAACTCAGTAAAATGCTTATTCAATTGGCTTAAAACAGCACTTTTATATGCGTGTTACCCATTTGAAAGACCCAGAAAAATATCAGGAAACTCAACTCTCACAGTTTCGTACTATACTTGCACAGTACAGTATGCACTTCTGTATTGGTTACTTCTGGGTTTTGTTGTCATAAAAACGAATAATAATAGGTAACTAAGTAAAGACAATAAAAATAAAAATTGACCGAGCGGACCCAATTTTCAAATTTCCCACTTAAGGGAAACATAACTTATTTTTAAACCTGATGGTGCGGCACTTCCACTCTAGTTATATACGATTATGTAGATCCTTCTCTTCTTGTTGTTGTTGTTGTTGTTTTTATTGTGTATCGTTGCAACCTGATTATTTAAAACGTTCGTCGCAAAAAATTGTTATCATTAACACAAATGATTATACACATGAACAAGGGGTGGTTCCTGGCATGTATACCCAAAAAGACACATAAACAAATACACACACACACACACACACAAACACACACACACACACACACACACACACACACACACACACACACACACACACACACACACACACACACACACACACACAAACACAAATCCTAACACACACACATCAATAGCTCACTAAGATAATGATAGATGTTTTAATTGTTAAAAGCTTGTTTAGCATTAAAAGGTCGGTGTTCAGAAAATTACAAATGTGTATTTAGAGGATGTATGTTAAAATGATAGCACTTCGTGTTTAGAAAAAAGATACCTACATGTATGTTAAGTGATTTGACACACGATGTAAACATCTGCACTTGTTTACAATGTGATAGCAAGAATGTTTTTAAAACGTTGTTTACTCGTTAAACATAACTGTGCTCTAACGAAAACTGAGATCTGAACCACTGCGCGCGCACACACACACACACATACACACACACACATATAAACACACACACACACACACATGCACACACACATGCACACACCCATACACACACACACGCATAATGCATACACACACTCACACACACACATACATACACACACTCACACACACCCATACACACACATACAACACACACACAACACACACACAACACACACACATACACAACATACACACACATACACACACATACATACAACAC
>JZLH01S0633220.1:18260-28368 GCA_001188425.1 Eucidaris tribuloides | reverse complement strand
ACATAAATTTTTTCTTCGATATATTAAGTTGTAATTTATTAGCTCTAAACCAATTCGACACTTTATGTAACTGTGTCATTCACATATAAAATCATTGGAAATGGATTAGATACACAAACTAGGTCGTTAACAAAGACAAGAAAAAGAAGATGACCCTTGGGGAACTCATGAAAATGTATTCATAGGAACAAGTGAAAGAAAAACCTTGTCACTAGGCTTCGGAAGAGAAAACATCAATCAATTTGAATACTTTAGGACACTATATTGACAAGTTTGATAACACTAATCACACAAGGATAAAACAAGGCAAACATTGATGGGCCGTGTCTTTTTTGTCACAGAGTGTATGATGATTTTTTAGAAGATTTATTTCTCTGTGTGTGTGTGTGTGTGTGTGTGTGTGTGTGTGTGTGTGTGTGTGTGTGTGTGTGTGTGTGTGTGTGTGTGTGTGTGTGTGTGTGTGTGTGTGTGTGTGTGTGTGTGTGTGTGTGTGTGTGTGTGTGTCGTGTCGTCGTCGTAGTGTGTGTGTGTCGTCGTCGTTCGTGTGTGTGTGTGTGTGTGTGTGTGTGTGTGTGTGTGTGTGTGTGTGTGTGTGTGTGTGTGTGTAGGTGTGTGTGTGTATGTGTGTGTCTCTGTGTGCAGGTGTGTGTGTGTGTGTGTGGTCTGTGTGTGTCTGTGTGTTTGTGTGTCTGTGTGTGTCAGTGATTGGGATGGAGTCACAGGTGTTGTCCTTCACACATGAAATGTGGCACATGAATGTTCTGTTAATTGTTGTCAGAAATCAATCGTACGAGAGCTAATTGTGTTGTTTTGGATAATGATACTCTCATTTCTTAACATAAACAAAATGAAACGTACATACAAGGTGATTCCCTTGATCGGATATTCTGTTAATGATCTGTACTTGGGAATAACACATCATACCTCTGAAGGAGACCTACCCACCTGTTCGAGGTATTCATCAGCATCTGCGTAAAATGTTGTGTTCGACTTTGAATGTACGGGTGTAGTGTTAGGGTTAGGGTTAGTTTCGTGTACATAGGCAATGTTTGTATAATGTTTTAAATCCATTAATGGACGTAACTATTCAACCGTAATTTGCAAATACAATTACGTGCTATTTTATCCAATTTCGTCTTAGTAAGCATTAAGCAATAATATTAATTTAAAAGGGTTCTAAAAAAATAAAAGGTAAAGCTAACACGGTTTGCGTATTTTCTTGTTTGTATGGAGATAAGTCATGAGAGACAATACTACCAAAAAGTGGACTAAAAATCTATATATCCCTTATTTTTAGCCAATTTTCATCGCTCCATTTCCCTGAAACGCCCCCTCCCCAAGAAAGAAAACAGCCAAAGAAGTTAAACCTGTTTGTTTTGTCGTTAATCTAGTAATATCTATCATAATCACGTCGCGATGAGTCACTATGTGAAGATGACATTGATTTCGAGGAGAGCGGTGTTCCTGTTCCAGGAGAAGTATCTTATTTGTATGATCACAAAGTATACGAGAGACAAAATAGGAAAAACAAAATATGTTTTCTCAATTTCTCATTGGAAACTCTGAGCAAATTTTGTTTGGCATATACGACAGCGCTGCCTGGTTGGGCATCCGAACTGGCGTACATTAAACACAGATGGCGCTGTAGTCATGTAAAAGAGGTGCACATTTTAATCGATGCCTTCGGAATATGTGTAGGTGTCCGGGCAGTGCACGTTAACGACTAACCTCGCGCCTGGGCGTACACATCGTCAATCTAGTTGACACGTTCCCATTTCAAGAGTAGCAATTCCAGCCACTCGCAAAGTATTAGAAGGTCTAACATGCATTAAAAGCGTTTAGTGAGTTCTGCCTTGACGCGTTTTTGGAGACATGAATGAAATTGAAGGTTGTTTTACAGCTGTTTCATGTGGAAACGTGATCGCGGTTCGGGTCGGCTGCGACATGGTTTACATTTTATCTCCCTATCCTCGTATAATCGAGAATGCATACCCAACTGCTCGGTTCCATGTAGCCGTGACGCTAAGGAGACTTTATTCCCGTTGGATCATCGACAATCCAACACCGTCTTCTCGGCATTGGAATTCTGATCATTATCGCGATACCAGCTGCTCTCCATGATTTGACGTTACATGAACATGAGGACTTGGATCAACAAAACATGATGCCACACACGGACCACATACATCTGAACATCGTTGTCTGTAGTACTGTGAGACTACATATACCGATAATTATGATCTCCTGAATGGATTATGAATGATGGTGCATACATCAATGATTAAAGAAATGCATAAATAAACAAGAAAATAGATTAATGAACCAAATATTTAGTAAAAATAAATAATAGTATCAATAACATGAACGAAATTTCAGAGAAGTCCTAAAAAAATAGCCGATCTCATTATGTGTGTGTGTGTGTGTGTGTGTGTGTGTGTGTATGTGAGTATATGTATAGGTGGGTGGGTGGGTGGGTGGATGGATACACATGCCTGTGAGCGTGCATGTGGTGTGTAATAGCTGTATAAATAAATGGGAAGGTGGATACTCAGAAAGAACAGCTAAGAAATGGACGTTCCCAAATCATAAATATATAATTAAATCATTCGATTCTCGTAATTACGGGAAATAATATCTTTTCCCTTCATTCGCGGTATATTTAAGTTTTTGTTTTTTTCAAAGCGTGACTCTGTCATCGTTTGACACGCGTGATCACTCTTCCACTGTAATCACTAAAAGATCAAAGCTATAAAAACAGGTGTGTAATTCAGTAGGCGTTTCTATTTATTGACTGATGCCGACAGACAAAAACGAATTAAATTAATGAGGAAGCACACTTTTTTCTTTGGTGGGTGATTCATTTATATTTTACAGTTTTGTAGGGAGAATTGTTATGAACGTGAATAGTACACATCTGATGCATTTCTTACACATGAAGTAGTGCGTGACTATTGTTGACTGCATCATCATTTAAATTTAGTATGACTTCAGGTTTGAGAGCATGATTCTTTTTTTTCCTCAGCTTTATGTTGACAGAAATCTTTGAGTGACCTATTTCTTTTAAAAATCAGAAGATTAAACTGAGACATCAGTACAAATTAAAGATTTTTGTCTGGTACCGTGTGGAATTGTTAAACGATACACACAATTGACGAATTGGTTAAAGTGTAACACCTTTAACACCACTAAAGATGCAGTGATATATAAATGTGCACACTTGAGGTGCGATTTGCCTTCATCTTTTTTTTAGATGAAATTTTCAAACTAATATTGTATCTCTTGAGGGGAATATTTACACATAATGATCCATTGAACTTGAAACGGTGTTAAGGGTACAAACGTTATTGGCTGCAACTATGATTGGATGTAACATTGGATGTACCCAAAATGCGTTATCTATTTTTTTTTTGGGGGGGGGGAGTATCCTTTTTGTATATTGATAAAAAAAATATTTATTCTTCTGTAACAAAACACTGATAGACTGACGTAATTATTACTGACACATCGGATTGGTACATTAAAAAGAAACAGACTTAAAGCAGTCATCGATTAGGATAAAAACAACTACACTGTTTAAGATATCTGCTGTGAGAATAGTGTGGTCAAATCTTCCTCTTTTGTCACACAATTGTTATCAGAAAGCACTGTCACACGCAAATACGACATGTAGCTATACGGACTCAATTTTCATATATATCTGGCGGTCATACTTTAATTCAGAATTGATATATGCATGCTTGTTTTTCTGCAAGTAAAGAAATCCACGACAAATCCTTGGAGCCTGAAAAGACACTTTTATTAGTGTAAATATTGGTATCTGTTTTAGCTCATTTGGTTAATGAGGCGTTTTTGACAGCTCCCGATCACGTCATTGCCTTTTAATTGATCACTTCACTATACAATATTTGTACCCCACACTTCGACGTGTTTTATCTTGTAAAAAGTAAAATTCATGACTAACACACCTTAATTTAAAACATTTAAATGCAAAATGCAATTTGTCATTCAGGGAAATAACCGTTGATTTACATTGCTTAATGCTCTTTAATTATCTCTTCTCCGTGAAATGATAATATGAAGCTGAGTCATCTCTTCTCATATTACGTAGAGACAAGTTCCCTGGAAATTACCTTGCCTAAAGAGTTGCGATGACTTTAATGAACCAAACAGCATTTGGACAGAACAAGCCGGCGGATTCCGAGGCCCTCTTTCAAAAAATAAACACCAACAACGTGATTATTGTCTCGGTATGAAAAATTATATCTTAACATCCGGTAATGCATTTTAAACACTTGAGCTAGAAATAATGATGTTCTCAGACCTGACCTGTGCTGCGCGGTCACTTACAAAAGTGCTCTCATTCATTGACGGGATTCAGAGGATGTATAAGTTTACAGGAACACCACACGCTCTTGAGCGAAGCAATAGAAATGACACTCGAATGATCCGTACATAATTGAACACATCTTCCGTTTCACAGACTCCTCGAGAAATTGACTGACTCGCCACTTATTATTCCGACCGGTTCCCACATTGAGGAAATGGGATATCGTGTTTAATTGATGAGTTATTTGCTTCTAGTGTTGCATGTTGAAAACTTAAGTTAGACTCGGTGGCGCAAGGTATGGGGGAAATGAAGGATCGTGTTTAATTGATTGTGTATTTGCTCCTTGCTTTTTCGTGTTGGAAACGTAATCTGGAGTCGCAGCGCAAAGTCAGGTTCTTTTCGGTTGAAGTCTTAACCATTGTTGTGTTTTAACGGACACAGTCATTCCCTTTAGGTGCGCACCATTTTCAATGCAAAAGGAAAGGAAGCAATGGGAAAATCCGATCTTCCCTGGTATATTGAATAACACTTTCAACTGTACCTGTAAGTAACCCAACCCCAGTGACAAGAAAAAGAAAAGAAAATGGTGGCGATGATGATGTTGAGGGTAACAGTAATAACAAAAATGCTAATGATAATAATAATCATAATCATTATCATAATCATAATCATAATAACAGTAATAATTAGAATAATATGATAATAAAAGCAATGTGTTTTGTAAGTCAGACCCTTTCCCATATTACTGCAGCATGGTTTCTCATTTCTACGGCCACTAAAATATAACATTGTTTTCTCGTGTACAATTTCACATTTCTGTCCTTAATTGACTATATTTACGTGATGAAAATTGTGACCATTTCCTCTTGCATATCAGAATTGAATTTAAATTAAGGCTAGGTTTTAGTCTTATTCGTTGTAAAAATGTTTACGATGTCATAACTTCACCATAATCTTCAACATCTTCATAAGATTACCATTATCTATGTATTATAATGAGTCGTGCAATGAACAGAATATGAATAAGATAGATAGAATTAACAAAAAATCGGACCTCTCCCGCAAAATACAATTATTTGCCTACATGTTTAAAAGATCATATTCAATGTGTGTTCTCTGTCTTACCCTCCACCCACGACAAACTTCATTTTTTTTTTGGGGGGGGGGTTGAGTTTATTTATTTTTTAAATCATTGTATTATACTGTACGTTTTAGGTTTATACACTGTAAGAATATTAATGGGATTATGAAGTAATTCACTCTAATAAACATCATATGCCTGACTTCTTCAGTCGGGTCATTGTTCATCCAAACACGTTAATAACCCTCCAACCGAGCATGCTTAAAATTAGGGACCGATTAAAAAAAAAAAACCTTCCTTATTTATACAGCCGTGCAGAGTATTTATAGGCGGTTACTTTACATGCCGGTAATAGTACACTTACAGCGCCAGGAGACGCTTAAACTGTGACTAAATAAAGTGCATTTTGTTTTATATGGAAGTGAGCGAACATCGCGGAAGTTACTCCTGACCTTGTTTCGCCAAATTCGCGAAATTACCCCTTTCACTCGTTAACGCTTTTAAATAATCGATGAGAACAACGGAGTCCCGACTCTCATCCGCCCGCCAATTCCCAGTCCGTCCCCGCCGCCGACCCATCACCGTAGCAATTTAACCCGCGCACGCACGACTGAGACTCAATCTACTTATAATGTGACTGCAACCCTTCTTTCTCATTTCAGTTTTTTTTCCGAGATATTTCGAGAGAATAACTTTCTCGAAGATCAAAAATGTAAATAAAAGCAAATTGAATGTATTACTCGTTGAACGATCCAATTTATTGCTCGTTGAAATAAGGTCCCGTCGGCTTATTTTTGAACCAGGTTTTTTTTCTATTGCTTTTTGCAATTGCAGCAGAGAGAAGAAAATAGCCGAAACAAAATAAGAGAAGGGGACTGAAAAGGGAAAAGACTGAGGTAAACATGAACCGTGGTACTAAGAAAACACGAATAATGAATTTGAAATCATGAGTTCGGATTGTGACGTCAGTTATATATTCTTGTGAATCACCCACTGCACAAAATAAAGGAGCTGTTCTGACCTTGAATTAAAAAACGAAATCAAATGCAAACAAAATTGATTAAAAAGGGGCAGCATAAAAAGGAGGAAGGGTGATAAGGAATAAACCATATTCTTTCACTATCGTATCGATATAACATAAATGCATGTAAAGTGGTACTGTAATGGTACAATTGAACAACTTGAGCAGTATACCTATTGCTTTTCAGGTCCCACTGAATACTCAGCAAGGTGCATGTTTCAATAAAAATGAAACGACAAAAATAATTCTGCCATTGCCGGTCAGTAAAATAGAATATTTCGATAGACACAGTGCATTTTTGTGTCGTAGTAATTGCAATTGTTATTTAAGCGAGTCGCTCATTAGACTACGTTGCTTTTCATTGTCGCTATATATAGGTTCCAGTATACCAAGAATATGCAACTCTTTTTTCCCGATGTCATTCGTTAAAATGTCATATTTTTTTCGGTTCCACACTATTTAACTATATTCTTTACTATCAAAGAGTAACCAATACTGTTTAAATTGCTGGAGCGTTTTGATGGTAGGATACATTTTTCGATAATTAACTTTACATTCACAATATACCTTTGTATGATTGTTTATTTGTTATCAAATTTAAACGTTTTATTATCTGTCATGTTGACTGTCTTATTCCCACGGGCATTCTGTGCTTATTCGTACATGCAACCATATAACCGTGTGAACAATTCAATGATGTATGTGCGAACCATTCTGGCCTCTCTGTTGTAAAACACTGTCTAATAGGTCATATGGAAATGGTTCCAACAAACCCCTAAAATCCCCTACTCCCTCCGCAAGCAATGAAACACAAACTTCAAGCATATTTACACGTATGGGCCCCTCTCGGCGCCTGAAAATACGGGCATACTTGACATTATCATGGCATATAAACAATGCCACTTCCTTCATTAATTCAGATCCACTTCAGTGCGATGTCTCCCGCCGTTTAACCGAAATAACGTATATTACGGAACAATAAAAGCCACGTGTAGTGTCAGTTGGTTTGTCCTAAAAAAATCACAGGGAAATACATTCCCCCGTGGGTGGGGATCTACGAGTGTCGTTCACCTTGGCCATTTTCCTTGACAACATAAATTATCATTTATTTAAAGGTCTAGTCGTGAGGGGTTTTTTCGTACGAGAGAGAGAGGCGCTGTCCGCAACACTGATGCACCAAGGTAATACATCATCATAATCATCATGTAAGATCCTGGTCTGGCTTTCCTCATTATAGCGCAACATAATCCCCGGCGAAATTGCGCCTTATTACTCATTGCCCTAGCGATAAATCGGATCTGATAAATCAGTAATGGCGCAGATAAACGGTATCCAGGTGATTACTGCAAATGGGCTGTTAAATGGCAGTGGATGTATGATAGATGTTTGTTTTAAAATGTCTGATCCTCATGAAGCGCCATTGCGTCTCCACTTGAACATAACCCCTGAATTGACGGTTTTGACATTTAAACATAAACACATGAAACAACTCTATCCATAGTTCAACTAAAATGTATGTGAAGGATGAGTGATTCAAGATAAAGGATTCGTCGAGTTGGATTTCATCGTAATTGTCTGAACTTTTACGTGTTGATGAGGTCACAGTACAAGTTTACCAGAAAACAAAACACACAAATGAAACATATTTACCGGCCGTTGCCTTTTTAATGGCGTAGTGCTGGACTTAAAGACACAATTTAACAATGTTTCAGTTAAAAAAAAACTCACCTACATGATACTTCATGCTACCAATGTCTCTGGTATAAGGTCTAAAAATAAAGCCCTCAAAAACTGTAGTTCAAAACGATCATTAAGTGCTTTTAAAAAGTGAAATTCAATGAGTGACCATTCCAGTTTTCCCACATAGATTGCTGTGTTAAAGACTTTTCATCCACCATAGTATTAAAGGTAACTAACATGATTGGGGGTAGTCCTCAACTTGGGCTGAAACTACTCTAGAATCAAGTAAACTATGTAAGGATTCTCAAGTGAAAATCTTGTAGTCAAACGTTGACTCATTCTAAAATAAACAATGTCAATATCACTCGCACCACGGAAACCTGCTGTGTGGCTCTCTATGGGGCTTATTTTTATCGTCCCCGGATAAAATTAAGATACTCCTATGTTTATGCTTGATTCTCCTTATGTAAAATTACAGACAAATCCTCCCAGGTTGGAGATCCACTCCTGCTAGTGTATAGTTGGTATATATTTCAACTCATTTGGTTCTTGAGGCATTTTCAAGTGTTCCCAATCATGTCACTAACCTTTAAGTCATTATATTTCCTAATATTTATCTGTGTATTTTTGCTAGTGACAACATTCACTGTCTAAATTCTTGTGCTCAAGCGTATGTCGTTGCCCATTCAAACACTATCATGTACGTCAGATGTCACAGTTTTGACACCTTTTACAATGTTAAGTAGTGTCTTTAAAGTTAACAAACATAAAGGTGCATTATTGTAGATCGGTGTTTCTGTGGGCAATTTGATTTGACAAGATGAAGCCAGAAGTTCATTCCTCTGTTTACTCTTGACACTTTCAAACTATTCTAGTGTGAAACAGAAATACATATCAGTTCTTTGAAACCCAAATCAATGTAAATAACCTCACACTGTGCTCGTGTAGTTTCCAGGGGAGTTTTATATTGGAACCCTTCGTGCTTCGGAAACGCACTGTTACATTTTGCGACATTTTGATTGAGGAATGTTTTCGGATGTGCTCACGCTAATTTGTCACAAAATTGTTCAGGCTCGAAGTGCTGCATTGTGGGATAATGAGAATTGGTATTTTGATATTCGTCTTTAAGAGCCCGAAGTCATTTTACCGGAGAGTCAAGTGGATAGTTGCAGCATAATTTAGATTAAAGGAGAAGCAATTTAATAACCACGCATTGTTATCCTTATTTTTCTTCATTTTGTTCTATGTTGCAAGAGATTTAAGGCATTGTATAACAATGTTTCCAGTTTAACAAAAATCTGAGCCACACGATTCCCCATGCTACCAGTGTCTCTGATACGGTCTAAAAATGAAGCCCTGAAAAAATTGCAGTTCAAAACGATCAATAAGTACTGAAGAGCTTTGAGCGACCATTCCCATTTTTCTCCGTAGACTGCCGTGTAGCAGAATTTTCTATCAGCTGAGAATAATTCATGTGCCGATTTTTATCTGTACATATTTTACCAGTTACAGCATAATTGTTTAGAGTTTTGTGTTCTGGGACGTTTATTTGTCCATCCAAACACTGTCAGATAATGTCAAATAGCAAAATTTGACAATTTTCAAATGGGGCTTCCACACTGTTATATAGTGTCTTTAAAAGCATAATTTAACAGTTATCACATTTTGAAAAATCTGAACTATATAATTCTTCATACTATAAGTGTCTTTGATAATATAAAAAATCTAATTTCAAAACGATCACCTTTGTGCTTTAAAAGAGTGGAAAACTATGATTACCCAGTTTTCCCATGTCCACCCCCCCCCCCGACTGCTGTGTTACGATTAAGTGTACACTTGATCCATATTAAGTCTCAACAATATAAGTTTTCCAAAGTTTAATATTATAGGATATTTATTTGTCCATTCAAACACTATTATGTAGCTCAAATGAATAGTTTGATAGTTTTTAAACTGAAGATCCACAATGTTAGGTGTCTTTAACGTAAGTAAAAATGCA
>JZLH01S0633219.1:22138-33005 GCA_001188425.1 Eucidaris tribuloides | reverse complement strand
TTATTATTATTATTATTATTATTGTTATTATTATTATTATTATTATTATTATTATTATCATCATCATCATCATCATCATCATTATTATTATCATCATCATCATCATCATCATCATCATCATCATCATCATCATCATCATCATCATCATTCTAATTATTATTACGTGTATTATCATCATCGTTATCAATAGTATTACTTCTAGTAGTAGTATCATCATTAACCAGTCACTGTCACATCAAAGTAAAATAAGAATGATTAAATCTAGTTTTATTTGGTATCGCGCAAGAGAATAATGTGTTCTGGGTAATCTTTTCTAGCTTTACCATGACACCTTCTGTACGTCTTTAATCATCGTAAATGAACTTTGCTTGGTCTATATATAATATATACGTAAGACCTGAGGTTTCCGGCAACATCACGAGGTAAAAAATAAATATTTACCTAAACTTTAATGGTTAAAAAGTTTATGTAACAGTTTTTTCACCGATACGTGGAAAACTTAACCTATAAAGATCAGTAACGTGTTAAAATTTTTGACGCACTCCGCGCAGAAATTTGCAATATGCAATCATGGGCGTAAATCCAGTCCGAGGAGTGGATGGGGATGGTCGATGAAATTTCCAAATTGTGGGGACACCCCCAAATCAAGGGCTATTTATTGAAAAGGGGACACCTATAACGTGCAAAATATACCACTATCTCTAAATATTGGCATATAGCTTATATATTGATTACATTTTAGACCTTTCACGGAATGTGTTTCTCGATCTTTTGCTGTGATAAAAAAGCAGTAAATACCATAGAATTAAAAGTTGGGTTTTCACGGCATATCAATGTGCGAGCGAGCGAGGAAATTTGTTAGGACCTGTGGGATTGAATGGTGTCCAATAACATCTTATAAACGGGGAAATGTTTCTGAAATGTCTCAGATTCAGAGACTGAAAAGTCCTTTGAACATAATATATTAAATATTAATGCGAGTGAGTGTAGCGAGCGAGCCTTAGAAATTAAAGTACGTTGCTCTAAGTCGTTTCAAATTCGAGGCAGTTAAATTAGAACAGATGCCTCTAAAATGTGAAAAAGGCCATTGTCACATGTGAAGCTTATCAGAGGTGGAACATTTGACAATGTTTTTATCTGAAAAGAAAACGATTATGGAAATAAAAAGGGCACTCATTCTAAGGGATCATTTAGATGCAAATGATTCAAAAGCGCAATTGTCGAAAAGGAAAAGATTGTAGAAAGGAAATATTTTAGGGATTTGATGAGAAATAAAAAAAATAGTGGGCACTATTCCTCCCACCCCCCCCCCCACACACACACACACACACATAGAACATATTTTTGAATAATCCTAACAAAAACTAAGGAGTTTTGACAATTCTGAGCAAAAAATCACGATATGGGGGGCCTATGTATAAAATCGGAAACATCGGGATATTCAGATAACAATATCTTTGGCATTTTAAAAGTTTATAAATGTTATTAATAATGGAATAAACACAAAAATACTTTTTAATTGAAAAGTGAGGGTCGGGGTATTTGTACAGATCATCCCCCTTCCCGAAAAGTGCTGGGATGTATTCCCCAATCCCTCTCCTTCCAATTTACGACAATATCGCAGTTGAGATTGCTGGTCCCTGTCTGCCAGTATAATATTACACTTTAAAACCAACGTTTTGATATATTTTAAAAGTCGGAGAAGTTACACATTTTAATGATTGATTATAACTTTACTATACTATCATGCAGTGGAGACTAAACCTATAAAACTATGCCATACGCAGGGATTTTTCGGGGCTGAAATGTTCAGATTATTGAGGGAAAGTGTAAGCGGTGGAGCGAAGCGACCGAGCTGGAGATTTTGAGTATTTAAGAATTAAAATTGATCGATTTTAAGCATTCTAAAGGCATTTCATGAGAAATTCTCACTATAGAGCAATTTATGATTAATCAATTAATTAAAAAAAAAAATTCTTGAAAAGTGGGGGGATGATTGTACAGATCACCCCCCTCCTCGAAAAGTGTGTGTGGGGGGGATATATCCCCATCCCCCATCCCCCCCCCCCGGATTTACAACAGTGTATGCAATACGCTAAGCGCGCCAAATTGTGTATAAAGTTTAGTACTAATTTCATGTTAAATAAAGGGTTTGAAGTGCACTGTTTTTTAAAAACATATTCTTGCATTACGTTTTATGGATTTGTCCAAGTTTTCACAAATTTTTGGGGAAAAGATATTTTTGTCCTCCAATATTTTCTTACATTTTTACTCTATACGGCCCTTTTAATAGACTTTTATAGACTTCTTTTACTGTCCTATCCCAGTCCTCTGACTACCACAAACTTCTTTTGACATTACATGGAATCGAGGACCTTTATTGGGATTGATCGAGTTCATAAAAAATATTAACTATATCTTCCTCATTAGCCTCTAGACCTTTGCACAGCAAAGTCGATATTACTAAACCACTCCAAAGTTTAATGGATTGTTATTATGACGATATTGACGTTAGATAAATAAGATAAATATTATAGCGCTTTATATTTGATTCTAAGCGATATAGAAGACTTATTACCAAGAAATAAGAGTATAAAGGACATACAGATATTTGGCTGAGATTAAAATGATATAAAATATATACATTTATACAGTAAAAAAACAAACTTGTCATCGCGTGATGCATTGTTGTTTGCGATAGATTAACCATCTTGAAAATCGCAATTTCACGACTTATGATGCACAAGTACACACAGTACGATATTCAAATTCAATTCAAATTTACAAACTCATTCGTGAAATTATTACATACATTAAAAAGTTCATAAAAAACAATAAAATACACTAGCATAAAAGGACACAAAAGCATAGTAAATAAAAAAAACATTCATATAATACAGATATACATGTGCACAAATTCGCGAAATAAGTAGTGGAATTTAATCAAAGATTAAATAAATCTTGGTAAGTTTGATCCTGTGTAGTAAGTTCAGAAAGTGAGAAATCTGTAATCAAACAACATGAACCTGCATGGTGGTGTCATTAATAGATGAAAAGCGGTCGTTACATACAATTAATAACTAAAGTAATCAAGACCTTACTGGAATCATACAAGTTAAACTCATGTAGGCCTATAATGTGCTGACTTAAAGCAATCCGTGTTTGGAACATCCGGGAAACACGGTTGGAGGGAGAGTTCCATGGCCTGGCTGTTCTGGGGATGTAGGAGAAAAGATGAATCTGGGTGTTGGACGTGGGTATACTAAAGGTAACTGCTCACAGCAGCGTACATAAGTTGTTACATTAGGCAGGATATGAGCTATCTCAGTGGATGGTACATTGAAGAAGTGTTGTAAAAGTGCAGAGGAATGCAACTTTCCTTCTATGTCTGGAGGAAAACATATCGAAATATCGTAGACAATAGGACATCTCAAGGCTGCTATACACCGCACAACGCGACGGTTCACGATGAGACGGTACTGTCGCCGATAGTCCATCGAGGAAGACCGAACATGTTCAGTCTTTGCTAAAAAAAAAAATCTTGTCGCGTCGCACTTCGCTATAGGTCTACATCGCAAGATAAAACGTTCTTTTCTTGTAGCCGACCGTCGCGTCGTGCGGTGTATAACGGCCTTTACTCAGAAACAGACGGAGACAACTTACGTAAACAGAATGTTTACTAATTGTACACTCTCAAAAATGTTAGGCAAATTTAGTTGAGTAATTGGTTGGTTAAAATGGGTCGTTGCTCTGGGCGATTGTTACTAATTAGGCGATTATTTTTACCTAAATATTGGGCGGATATTTACCAACAGTATTGGTAACTGTCAGTTAACTGAGGGTTGGGAACTTGTTGCTCAGCAGTTATGTCATTTCGCCACATTTCCCTGGCGGGAAGCCTGGGATCAGGGAACCGGGGAGATCCCTGATTTACAATACGTAGCTATAACACTAATAGATCAGTCATTTAGCATTGTTGGAATCAGAGCTGTCAGAATGCAGCAGGGGCGGCGGAACGTATTTTCGCTTTTTTTTGGGGGGGGGGGGAGCTAGGGCAAAGCAAAAAAAGGCACTTAGCCTATGTGTCAAAAGGGGCATAGGGTGCACTAACAAATTTTCACCATCAGATTACGTCAAGTAGCTTTTTTTTTCACGGTAATGTAACTTGAACTTTTTTTGAATGGCATTGCTGATTAGGAAAATATGAAATATGTATCTACTCTGCGAGCGAGCGGTTTGGGAAGATTGGAAATTGTAAACTGTAAAATTCGCTCTGTGATCTATTCTGGCGCTAATTACAACTCTGGATTTTTTTAAAAGTGTAGCAAAACCTATTTGAAGTGGATTTATCCCTCTGAATTTTTTTGAAGTGTAGCAAAACCTTTTTGAAGGGGATTTATTATCAAAACATGAAATAAATATATAGCTATTCTGCGAGCGAGCGGTTTGGGAAAATTTTGAAATTTTAGGGTGTGAAATTCGCTTTGTGGTCTTTATCTGGAGCTAATTACAACTCTGAAGTACCCCATCTGCACGGTAATGCATCTAAATATACTTCATAACTTATACAGTCATGATGCACATTGTACGTAAAGTTTCGTTACAGAAACAGGGGCATTCTTCTCCTTAAGTGACTTTCTTTGTCGAAGAGAAGAAAAGGCAACCGTGAGATAGTTCTCTCACGAAAGACACCTTTCATCTCTTGAAAAGCACCTAAAATGATATCACGATAAAAGATGGAAAGGGTCCAATTTTTGCCACCCCCTAGTGCGCTAAGGCGAGAGGCCAAATGCCCCTTTTAGCATGTTTGGGTACATAATGTGCCATTTCGTTCAACAAAGTATTCTCTTTACGACGAAGCTCGACAGGGGAAAAATGCATTGAACATAACAAAAATAAAAGAAAATCACCTTCAGTGACGAAAGTGCATATATTTCAAAAAAGATTTCACTTCACGAATTATGTAGGGGCTTACAACTAATACAAGCCAAAAGAAGGTACATTTAACTTAGAAAAAAATGTCATTATTTGTGGTAGTGGGGCAAACAGTAGGAGGGCCTAATTTTGCTACCCCATGAGATGCCAAATGCCCTTTTTGCGCACAAAATGTCTGTTGAACATAATTTACCCTATTAGGTTTTCTGTGTACGGTTTACATGCCCTGTCAGGGGCAAAAAGAAAGAAAATTAATGAAAAAAAGAAGAAAATATAACATAATATATAATAGATCACAAAAGAGCATCACCTTCAGGAACGAAAATGCGTAGATTAAAAACAAAAAGTGTGCCTTCACAAAGGGCACATTTCATTTTGAAAAGGGGGCATTTTTTCCAATCGGAAATTGGGGGGGGGGGCAAGTGCCCCCTGCCCCACCCCCACCCCCGGTTCCACCGCCCCTGGAATGCACAATCACAGCCCTTCAAGAATGGCTCGTTAGAATATCAGCGGTTAGAATTAGAGTACCTGTATATACAGGTACTCTAGAATTAGAGTGGCAAATACGCCCTCTATGGTCCCCGCAGGGTAAAGGGTAGGGATATTCTTCCTTTCTCACATTTCCATAGTTGGGGACATGCATGTGGTGTATGTGTAATGTTGTAGACAATGAAAATAAGAATATTTTACACACTTCCCCAATTCTTGTGTATGTGGATCTCTTACAAGTGAAAGTCGGTATCGACTATTTAAAATGGATACACATGTACATTTTCTAATTAACTAATTTTTCAGGCAAACAAGAAATTTAGTAAAATTAAAAAAAAAAACAAGAATAACAAATTTGTGCAGTGCATTCAAATATTTTTGAATAGTTTCTGCACTATACAAAATTTTATATTATCATTATTATAACTGAAATTTACCCGGTTACATTGCAAAAGTATCACATTTGCAGTGACTTCCCTGGTTTACCCCAGTTACAAGTATGGTATGTGTGTTTACGCGTGGACGAGTGTGTGTGTGCGTGTGTGTGTGTGTGTGGTGGGGGGTGGGGGTGTATGTATTTGTAATTTGGTGCAATCAATGACTGCATCAGATTCATAACATATATCACGGACACTCATAAAAAGACACGAAACACATCAATTTCATTGCAAATATCCATTACATTGCCCACTTTTATTCATACAAATATCATGCCACAAATTTGCATTTTTTTTTTCAAAATAAAATCTATATACTGCATGTTCCATGCCTGCAATTTTGTTTTTACCTCATACACATATCATTAAAAATCAATACTGTTAATTTCAATTATAGTCTTTTCAGAAGTATAATGTGTTCAAGGGATTTCAACTGGTGATATATCTTCTAGGTATTATGCAACTAGTGTTATGATGATACACATTTACACTTTATAGTGAGAATATATATTACTTGTGTGATCTGTGTTGCCAATAATTCAAAGTTCCAGCTTTTGTTTGTAACAATTAACACATGGAACACTGAAAGCAAGTACAGAAAAAAGAAAATTAGACATCTAAGTGTATTCAGAGAATGCAGAAAAGTACAGAAAACTGAATGTTGGCTAAACCATTAAAGAGTTAAGAAATGTTAGCATTTCATTACATTTCATCCTTTTTTGGGGGAAAATTCTGAAGTTGGCAACAACCCTTTTTGCACTAACAGTTTGGAGGACTCCCCAATGGTTTTGTACACATATATCCACTAATTTTCTGTTTTTCTGAGATGCCCATTGAGAAGATGATTTAATTCTTGCAAAGAAGCATGCAAAATCATTTTTTTTTTGTAGCATACTTGACCAACAAGCTAGAGGAAATAGGATATTTGGTGTCAAGTGAGAAAATGTGAAATGTGTACATTACCAATAAGGACTCCAAATTATAATCAAACAAAGGGGTAAAAAAAGCTAATAATTTTAGGATACCCATAAAAGAAACACAGTAATGAAATATTGAACATTCATAGCACTTGAATGGTTAGTCCAATTCGTTCAATTATCTTCATATCAGTATTCTGCCTTCTTTGTATGCATTTAGATCTAACTTTCATTCTTCTTTAAGTCATATGTTTACCAGATAAAAGACAAGTGACACACAATGTTAAATAGTAATAATATTGATGACAAACAGATGAATTATCGGTCACAACTTGACAATATCATTAAGTACCAGATAATCTCTGAGATTAAAACTACATGAGCATCTGATTCTGAGGCAACAGCATGGTTAACCCATGGATGACCTTGCCACTTGTGCCAACTTTAATTTGAATCTTCGACTTTGACCCCCCCCTCCCCCGACCCAACTGACACTGCCATATGGACTGGTCTTGTGTACCAAGTTTAATTTGACCCTTCACCCCACCACAAGAACCGTACTACACTGATCCAAACATACTGATACTGCAACATAAATTCTGCAACTTTGTACCAAGTTTAATTGATTTTCCCTACCACACTTATTCTGATGAATCTTTCACGTCACCGTATCTAATTTATTTCCCGGATGTCAACTAGGTGAATTGGTGAACTAGGTGATTCAGTGGTGCCACTGATATTTTTTGGGGGGAAAATCAATTGTTTTCATTTCTAACATCAGTCTGCTTCTGTGCTTGTTTCCTTCATGTTTACATTCAGAGAAAGATATCAACATATTCCTACATGCCCCCTAAACCATACTGTTGACATAATAACTCTTACACTGCTGAAAGTGCAAATATGTGGCACATATTACACACAATCTCCATAGACCTGTAATTTCTCTGGTATGTTCAGAGTTAATGCTGAAATAAATGTTGACACACTAAGCAATATCTCCAATGGCACTAAAAACCTACAAACAATTTTGCACATTGTGTATAACAATCCAGTTTCATTTAATGAACACATGAATCACTATGTCAAGAATTGTTATCTTGGTTCTATTTGGCACAGCACATATCGCACACCATTCCTAAATGAATGCTATTGTTTTCCAAGGATGTCCCGTCAAGGCAGGATTGAGTACTGCCCTCTTTGACAAATGAATGAAGGGGAGAGGGGCAAATTTGTCCCACATTGCATAAAACATGAATATCACATTTATACAGGGTGGCCCAGAAAGAATGCTACGAGTATTATCACTAATTTCTTCACCATTATCGGCAAAATGCCATTAATTTTTATTTCGTTGGTTAGACCATTCTTTTTCCAATAAAATGATACCAAGATCATTGATTTTGAGTAAGGCGTTTTGATTCTAGGGCCATTTTTCGGAGGCAATGCAATTTCCCAAATTTGCCAATTTTTCAACAGCGGTGGTCATGGGAACGCCGAGATATTGTGGCCTCTCAGCTTGCCATACCGGACAAACCGCCATGACAATAGAGACATAGCTCGCATCGTCTTCCTTATGAAAGCGAGGGCATTCCAGCCCTTTGTCATTGCGGTTTGTCTGGTATGGCAAGCTAGAGCCACCAATTTTCGCTCCCATGACCCCGCTGTTGAAAAATTGGCAAATTGGAAATCATTGCTCCGAAAAATGGCCTAGAATCAAAACGCCTACTAAAATCAATGATCTGTATCTGCTGCTGCTGCTGCGTTGCCATAGTCCTCAAAGAACCGTCGGCATTCTCTTGATAGCGTTCTTTTGCCACACCATTCCACATCTGTCCACATCCTGATGTTGTCAATCCATCCTGTCTTCTCCGTCCTGGCCTGGCTTCCTTCTACCTCATCCTTCTATTGTTGTTTGCACTAAACTATTGGTCGCGTTTTTCCAATGTCCGTACTTTGACACTTTTCTCTTCTCAGGTTGCACGATCAGGCTTCCTCTTCAGTAAATCCCTACTCTTTGGCGAATCCATGCAATTATCTTCCTATCTTTCCACTGACTTGCAGCATTCTTCGCCATACCACATCTCAAATGATCTATCTCTTCATGTCACTTTTTCAATGTCCAGCTTTCTGACATAGAGGGCTATACTCCACACCAGTGTTTTCACCAACTGCTTCTTTAATTATTCAGGCTGATCTTTGTGCCTTCCACAATCCAATTAGTTGGCTGGTGGCATTCCTTGCAATGCTAATCTGGCACCTATCTCGGTGTAGATCTCACGTCCATTCCTACACTGAGCCAAGATATTGGAGGGTCTACTTGTTTGATTGTTTTGCATCAAGGAAGACTTGGTCGTTGCTTCATGAACCATGACATGAGTTTGGTTGAGTTTATATGGAGACCAAAAGATATGGCTACATTTCTGTAATCCAGTGCTTGTTTCTCCAGTTCTGTCTTGAGTGTCAAGCAATGTAGTGTCATCAGCATAGGTGATTCCATATTGCTCTTCCACGACATAATCTCCGACTCTTTCGTCTATTCTCTTTTACTTGATCGCATTATGGTTTCACCACAGACATTGAAAAGCAAGGGGGATACAATGCAGCCCTGTCTAACCCCTTGTTCAAATGAAAACTGGTCAGTGTGGCCATCTGTTACTCGGATAACTCCATCATTTTATTGAAAAAAGAATGTTCTAACCAATGAAATAACAAGAGCCCCGGGGGGCATGACGCTCACCTGAGGTCTCGCAAACTCTCTATGGTACCCATAGAAAAAACATCAGTTATACTTATACATATAGTTTTGGCCCTTGGAGCCTGATATCTGGGCACCAATGTAGCCAAATCTTGAACCAGTTGGACAACTTTGCATTCCCTTGCCATATTGCTGATTTTGCCCAGAAAGAATGCCTACAAAGTATAATCGCCCTAATTTCTTCACCATTATTTGGCAAAACTGTCATATAATTTTTTAGCTCACCTGAGCAAAGGCTCAGTGAGCTATTCGCGATCGTTTTTCTGTCCGTCGCTCCGTCGATCAATGTTTCGACTATGTTTGTTCGCTTGTTCTGTGCGTAAACACAGCATATTTACACTATTTTTCAGCTTCTTCCTTCCACGGGGAATCCTGCGCATTAAATATAATGTATCGGAAAATTGTAGGAAAACCAAAACTTGGCAAGACTATTCCGCCATCCTTAGGGGGGGGGGGATTGCAAGGCTGTCCTTGCCAACAATCTGGGCCCTATAGACCTGGTTCCCCTTCGACGGTGCTAGGGGCATTAAGTTAATATATCACCCGTTAGAGTGCCTCTCGCGCCATCAAAAGTAAATATAGACGGACATTCAGCTATATATATATATGTAAAAAGTGTTGAGATTCCAGACCCAGGAAACTTAATTTCCCCAGTATGGTAGCTGCTCATTTTTATAACATTTCATCTTTCTCCAGCATCCTAGCGACCCAATAGTCTCCCTAATGTATAGCTCCCTCAAACTTTTGTTGAGCTCCTCTTTGGTATAATGAGCTATATGAAGCCCAATCTATATGTGCTGAATAAATTGTCCTCATGAAATGGCCCAGCGAGGTATAGGCGAAACAAAAATCGTGCAATCGCAGAATTGTAGACAACGCTTTTCGGCCTCGTAGTCAAGATGATGTTGATCTGGCAGACCGAGAATTCAGTTGATTATTTTTCACGCTATAAAAATACGATACATTGATTAGGTTCGTGATTTGTTAAAAAAAAAAATAAAAAAAAAAATTTTAAATTAAGTCCATGGATACATCAAACCCAAAAATGATTTATGTATTTAATGTTCAACCTAACTGTAACAATACAAATGTGTTGACTATTCTTTGGTTCTATACATGTATCTCACAATGAATGAAATAAATAAATAAGTATTCATGCCTGATTAATGAGTTGTACGTTAATAAAAATGCGCTACAGTTGTTAATTGCTGTTTCCCCCCGCCAAAAAAAAAAAAAAGTTGGTCAAGAGAACTTTCCACCTAAACCCCCTTTTAATTTTCATTGGGAACAAACATTCCATCACATCAATTGGATTCTTTGAATCCCCTAAACTT
>JZLH01S0633218.1:58429-76600 GCA_001188425.1 Eucidaris tribuloides | reverse complement strand
GGGAGAATAAATTCATATATTCTAAACGGTAGCGTAATTTATGGTCCTAATGTTAGTTTGGGGTGAAGCGCGCACAGATCGGCACCTCGATCGGGTGGCAACCCACGAGACAAATGGTACAGTCGCATCGCCGCCACGGCGGCCGCGCGGCGATGCTTGTAATTTATAGGGTTGCTAACGTTAGCGTGTGGCGGTTTTCTTCCGTAATGTGTCTTGAGGCTGAAATTAGGCAACCTACATGTATAATGATTTATTCCCCGCCTAAAACCAGAATTAGTCACTTTCACTTATTCTGTCAAGGAAAGGCCAAGCAAGGAACAGGTGTTTTTTGACTTTGTTGTTATTAATTTATGAAGCTGACCATGAGTTGACTGAGTCTGAAAAAAAGTCACAGGCAATGCATGACTTGACATGACACTGGCCCACACAGCTTAGTTGAAATTGACATGTTTTTAGCCTATTCCACGTCAGGTCCTGGCAATGCCATGAATGCAAACAAACGAAGACGGCTGGAGTAAGTAACAGCAGTTTGTAACTCCTGGGCTAAAATCTTCGTCGTGCCATTTTCGTCGTTGGTCATCACGCGCCTCTAAAAATAAAACGAACCGGGTATACTGCACGTATGCACACACATCAAGTCTACCTGACAGTGCACATACAATAAACCTATGCATCATCAGCAGTGGCAATGCAGTGCAAAAACGATTGCACAAGGCTATAGCTTTCAGGCAGTTTCCAAAGAAATTTGCGCATAGCGGCATAAGAAAATAACTTGTTCTCTCACGAAAAGTGATTTGGGTAACTTCGATGGCAATGGCTGACTTAAGACCCAATAAAGGTCCCCCGTAAGCGTATGTACGTTGTACTGTTTTATACAAGGTGTTGTCGTAATTTCTCTTTCATTTTTAGATTAACGATTTTAAGAACTCAATGAATTTAGTATGTTTGTAAGGGGGGGGGGGGGGGGGGGGGGGGGGGGGGGGGGGGGGGGGATGTTATGTTTCAAAGATGCTCCTAAATGTTTTCGTAAAATAATCATATAAAACATGAACAATGATATTTTAAGAAATTGAATTAAGACATGTTTTTAGGACTATAATTTGTAAAATTAATGTGTGCACACACGTTTTCTAATGTAATTTCAGTTGTATGCATTACAGGAGCTGGCAACATACTGGGCGAATTTACGTGGTTTGTATTGTATAATGTACGGTGGCAGTCAAGCCCGTCGGCAGTCAGTGTTGGCACAAGTTGGTGTGGAAAGCAAGAGGCTGCGGAGCTTTTGTCGAACAGCTGGGTTTTTAGTTTGGCGACTATCTGGGGCAACTATATAACGTTCAGATTCGCAGAGGTGAAATAGATTGATACAATTAGCGCAGGGCCCCAGGCAGTGTCTGCCTACCAAAAGTAGGGTGGGGTTGAAGTATCCGGACACTTTAAGAGATATCACATTTTGAATGGTCGATTTCTCCGTAGCTATTTTACCAATTGCTCAAACTACATATATTTTGTCATTGACATGTTGAATGAATGTTCGCGTTCAACTTGGAAATGTACGAAAATGCACTCACCAAATTGTTTTTTACCGTTAGATTTTAAGTAGATTTTGTCCGTTCATGAAACGGGCACTCACTTGGCGAACATTTTAACAACACCGTAAACTGCATAGGCCGGCTTAAATGGACTTAATTTTGATTTTTTTCATGGATATGTTACCAAAAAACACAGTTCTTTTCAAATGATCAATATCAGTAATTTTCAATAGAAATCAAAATACAGGGGAAGAAAAATGATGCTGGCTACCGGCAGTGTTCTGTTTGGCAAACTTTGCGGCGATACTCGCGACGGCGTAGCTGCGGGCCGTTCTTCGCGCGGCTGTCGGCGGTCCACTCAACCCGTCCGGGAAATACAACCTCTCAATGATAACTGATTTAGCTAGCTGACTAGTGATCAGGAAGATCTAAAATTCAAATGAAGATCGAGGAAGTGAAGAAGGCACCACCAAACACGCAGAGAATTGCAAGCCATAGCCATTGTGAAAGGACTTGGTCTTGACGAGGCAGGGACTGTTGGAGGAACACAACAACATGTGGTTTGGTTGGTCAGATATGGGCCAGAGAGGTATGACAGCTGTATGCATGTAGATTTATAGCAACACCCAAGTAGATCCTTGTCATTTGAATTGGAGGATTGTTGGTCACATGATATTGAATAATACACGTACTCCATTGCAAGCGCAGCGTGTATTTTGTAATTAATAATGTTGTATACAAACAAATAATGAATGTTTTATGCATCGTTCAATAGTAACAGAATATTTCAATTCGTTGAAAGGTTAAACGGTCGCATTCAACTCGCTTCTCACTCCGTTGAATGTAACGTTACTCTTTCCAACCATGAAATATTCGACCATTGAACTCATAAACATTTCATTATTTGTATACTATTGGTCTAGTATTGATTACCAGACAGCCTTCATGGACTTTCTATTTTTGGATGCATTATTCAGCATAATTGAACTATTTTCTTGAAAGATCTTATCTTTTTAATTCTTTCAAATGTCTTTATTAATATTTCAACAAAAAAGAAAAAAGTTACTCATGTTACTGGCACCAAATACATCTGTACTACCATTCAGCGCAGCGTGTATTTTGTTTTAAATAATGTTGTATAAACAAATAATGAATGTTTTATGTGCATATCGTATCAATAGTACAAATATTTCATTCGTTGAATACGGTTAAAAGGTCCATATCAAGCTCGGCTTCTCCTCGTTGAATGTAACGTTTATCTTTCAACTCATGAAAATATTCGTACATTGAATCATGAAACATTCATTATTTGTATACTATTGTCTAGTATTGATTACGCAGAACACTTCATGACTTTCCTGATTTGGATGCATTATTCACATAATGAACTCAATTTCTTTGAAAATCTTAATCTTTTTAATTCTTTCAAATGTCTTTATTAATATTTCAGCAAAAGAAAAAGTTGCCCCAGCTCATGTTACTGCACCAATATTTTCTTAATTTCATTCGGCGTTATCGTTGAAAACGACTTTTAATTTAGTTTTTATTGTAAATAGAAATTTAAACGTAGATTCCTTTTGACTGTAGCTGTACACGCCTTCTGTTATGTTTTCACCAATAACGCTGCTATCACGTGCACATCCCATCCGATTTTACTATGGTATTTAGCTGCCTCGGATTACTACTTCAAATCAAGATTTTGTACTATTGCCGACATGTGTAAATTGCTGTGGCAAAACGAGAAAAGCCGTGCAACAGCAAAAAGCACAGAAAACGACAACAGCAATTGACACTGTCATAAACCAGCTGATCGCCATTCACTTTGCACATAGGTATTAGGAAGCATGATCTATTTGCATAAAACAGGTATACTTGTTTGTCCTAGATGTTAAGTTTTGGAAGTTTTTTGTGTTCTTACGAAGTGTCTATACATTTCTTGTATCACTCCGACTCGACTTCGCACATTCCAAGTTTACACATAGCCCTGTGCGTAAACGTGTGTCCGTAATACAATAGTGTCTGGTAATGAAACTGCTTTGCCCTTTGGTATGAATTTTAAATGGGAATCTAAAGTCTAAGTACAGGCTACATGGTGCCAATACCAATTAACAATCGAATGGCTGGGCTGTAATGGATGAAAACGAGAATGTAGAAATTAAAGGGCAGTGATCTCATTTGCAAACATCCCCGCAGAACCAGAAAGCTAACCCATGCCCTTAGGCTATAGATCAAGGGCTATGTCTGAAATGCTGGGGGTAGTGATCAGGCCTAGAAGTTTGATAAATGAAACAGAAAACAATAGCCGTTTAGGGTACGTTCTATGGTAGGATTTTTCTCGGGCGAGAAAAAAAATTCAAATTTGAGTCGCAACTGTCACATTGTAAAGTCTGTAATTCCCACTAAACTGAGTGTCTAGCTCCTAATTGGCTAAAGGTTCCGGCAGATGGCATTTTCTTCTAAATGCCATTGTATTTACACAATGTGTAATTTTAGGCATGCAAAAGAGATGCCCCTGACTTTAAATCCCAAGATAGAAAGGCTGAACCTTGTCCACGGACAACTATGAACAAAGGATATCCTGCAATTACAATATCGTAATCAGTTCTAATGTCAACCCATTGTGGCCACATTGTTCACATACTAATCTATCTGATTCCATCATTTAAAAGATTGTGTCAGGGTTGTGGCAAGTCATTACTTCCCTTCATTAGAATAGCGGCAATACGGTAGTTAGTACTCTACAGAATGGTCGGCGTTGAAAGTTTGAGATCCATACGTCATGAATTGTTTTATGAGAAAAACTAATAACGACATCGTTACCAGAGATGTTGTTCTTTGCCGTGAGTTTCAATTTTGCTCAAACTGCAATCGCGGTCCAGCAGGAGTGCACTGATTGGTTAAGACGGCTAACCTCCGCAGATCTTTGCTCAACGCTTGATCGACTATTTGGAACGGAGCGTCGCACTGTTTGAGCGGTCGCGGATTTTTGAAATTGGCTGTCTGAGGTAATTTGAAAAAGGATGAAGTTTAAGCACGTCCAGATTTTCACAACAAAACTCAATATTTTACCCAAAAGTCTCTATGAGAGGTTGTTATTAGATTAATCTTCAATTGGATATGATTTCAGCTGATTTTCATTCATTAGGTGTTTTTTTGAGCGGCAAATGATGACACAATCTTTAATCAGCAAAAATACCAAAGATATTAGCCTACCACTGATGATTCCCGTACCTGGATTTGATGATACAATGTAATCGTAATAACGTGCTCACGCGGCAAGATGGGGAATAGGTCAAGGCTTGTATTGAATGTTTTGTGTGAAGTGTGCGGCATGCTGGATGATAACTTCCTTTGATAAGTTGGAAACAGGCAAGAGCCAACACTAAAGAGAGGGTGGAAAATGAAGGGAAGTTGTGTTCCTTGCTGTGAACAAGGAGAATTATTAACTATTCGGCTACACATCACCATGGACATGGCATTTGTCTCCATATTTTTTTATTCATCTGACATTTTCATTTAATATTTTTGAGGTGTTTAATAAGATCTGTAATTTTTTATCTCTTTAGGCTGCTGGTATTGTGGTTGGTTAATTAGATCAAAGAAGATGGCCGGAAGAGCGGTTGCTACTGGCGTGGACGCCCCTTGGAACAGGAAAAAAACGGCCCTGGCCCTTGCCATTGCCCAAGAATTGGCAGTAAGGTCCTGTCTGTCCGATGGTGGGGCAGCGAAGTATTACTCTTCAGAAATAAAGTAAGACAGAAGTTCGATGGAGAATTTTAGAGACAATAGGTGAGATTGATAACCGGGTACTACAGCGCAGATATATGAGAATATGTGTCAAAATTTGATATGCTCTGAATGACGGCAAATTCATTTTGTTATAGACAGCAGTATGGTGGCCGAGCACCAAGCCCGCCAAAATTTTATTCGCCGTCCATAAGAGTTTTTGTAGCACGGCTTCAAGATCGAGGCCAAAGGCCAAGCTTGGGAACTCCAAAAATCGGCCTTGATGCCAGCGCTCCGGAATAAAAAAAAAACAAAAAAAAAAACACAAAAGCACAACATTGGATTATATTGTACGTCTGTTTTGCAGAGCTCATCGTGTGTTGAAGCTGATGCGTGTCAGAGATGCATGTATACTCTCTTATACATTAGACAGCTAAACACGCACTTGGGTTATTTCAGTTCTGAATCAGAAATCCAAATGGCAGCAGTCCTTGGAATTTTGGTTTGCTAATGGCTATGAGAGGGTTAAGCTATTATCAGACTCTTTTTGACTAAAATAAATGCGCCACCCAAAAATCTGGCATACATGTGGAGTTTAAAGGTAAATGAAGCATGTTCGGCGGGTAGAACCTCAATTTGGGCTGAAACCTTGGAATCAAAGTAACTATGGCAAGGATTCTCCTGTGAAAAATCTTGTAGTCAAATGTTGACTCATATCTGAAATAACTGAATTCAATATGTTGCATGGCAAGGCAAACCTGCTGGTGTCTCTCTAATGGGTCTTATGTTATTGTAACCCGATAAAATTGAAAATACTAATTATGTTCATGCTTGATTCTCCTTAAGTAAACTAATTAGAGACTAAATCCTTCCAAGGCTGGGAGATCCACTCGCAGCTCGGTGTACATTTGGTATTATATTCAACTCATTTTGGTTGTTGAGGCATTTTCAAGTGTTTCCAATCATGTCACTCAACCTTTAAACTGTGATTCATCTTCTCATGGATATTGGAGTGACAATATTTGACAAAAGAAGTTCATAGACTATTATTGTTGGCAGTTTAAATAGTAAGCTGTATGACTTCTGTGTCAGTCCTATGTTTTACCAAAATATTTGCTCAGTGATTCACTGTATGGTACGTGTACATACAGTGTACTCTGTCTCTGTATGTAAATATAAGTGATATGATTTGTAAATTCAGGTTGAAAATAAAAGAAAATGGTATATCTGATTTGAGCTGACATATGAAATATTGATTTCATTTATAATGAAATTTTAATTGTTTTTGTTAGGTCTCCGCACAAGGAAGTGAAAGAGGTATATGAAGGAGAAGTACAGAGCTGACACCATGTGAAACAGAGAATCCAATGGGAGGTAGGATTTTAAACATGCTTCTTTTGTTGTTGTTTCAAAAGAATGTGTGGATTATTAGCCTTTGTATTTGGTTGTGTTCATTAGTAAAATCATACACAAAAAACCCCTCAATCGCTCAACAAACATAATAAACAAAGACTATTTTTTCATGTGAAAAAACCAAACTTTCTGAAAATTTTCCTCTTTGTTGCTTGCTGCTGATTTCTTGACTTTCAAATACAGTGAAACCTGTATATAAAGACCACCCAAGGGAGACAAGAAAAGTGGTCTTTATGAGGCAGGTGGTCTTTAAGTACAGGTCCTGCTGATACACATCTCTATGAAAAGCACTTTCCAAGGGAAACCAAAATTGTGGCTTTACAGACAGGTTTTTCCTTCTATACAGGTGGTCGCTAGAGCAGGTTTCACTGTAGTATTTAAACGTAACGGTATCAATCACAACTTGTCCAGTTATCACGATAGTAAATACCTTTTTAATGGATTATTGTATTGTTTATGAAGGCTTACAGACATATTGAAACGGGTTATGAATTTATCCACTGTCCAGATACATTTTTAGCTCACGCTGAGCCAAAGGCTCAAGTGAGCTATTGCGATCGCTTTTCGTCCGTCGTCCGTCATTCGTCGTGCGTCGTTCGTGTGCGTAAACTTTTACACATTTTCAGCTCTCAAAATGCATGATTGGATTTGGCCCAACTTGGCAGGAATGATCCTATGGGTGGGGATTCAAGAGTCCTCAAATGTACACCTGGCCCCCTGGGGCCAGGGCAGGGCCTAAATGGCCAAAGTAGGATTTTCAAACATCTTCTTCTACTAGATCCAGAAATAGTTTTGTAAGCCACTTTGTGTGTAGATACCTCTATAATGTGCTATATTAGTGTTCCTCATGACAATGCCCAGGTGGTCCCAATTTGGCCCCTAAGGGGGCAAAAGTTTGGGATGGGCCGCTACGGGAATAATTCACCTTCACATCCATGGATTTAGACCAAACTGGTTGGAATGATCCTCAGGGGGGGAATTGAGGGTTCCTGGAATGAGTACACAGGCCCCCCCTGAGGGCCGAGGGCAGGGCCTATAAGGGCCCAAAACTAGGTAACTTTCTAACCACAAAGCCCATTTGTAACCAAACTTGGGTGTAGATGCGTAACAGGGACCTCAATGTAATTTGGGGTCAAAGGTCACATGTGTAGGTCAAGGTCAATGAAGTTAAATGTTTCTTCTTTGGTTGTATTGGCCCATTTGTGACTAACTTGGATGTAAATGCTAGAATGTATAGTGACCTCAGTGTAAATTGGGGTCAAGGTCACATAAGTAGGTCAAGAGTCAAATGTTAAGATACTAGGGCGTGCCTTGTTTTTATAAAAAATGGATGTCAGAATTTAATTTAACTTGGCAAACTAGCATTACTTGTAAATGTATGGCAAGGGGATGCAAAGTTTTCCAACTGGTTCATTTGGCTACGTGGGTGCCTAGATTTCAGGCTCCAAGGGCCAAACTATACATTATAGCTGATGTTTTTCTATGGGCACCATAGAGAGTTGCGAGACGCCGGGTGACCGTCGTGCCCGCCCGGGCTCTTGTTCATTATTTAAAGTTGAAAACATCTAAGTAAGATGTGTAACTGAATCTAACTATTCCTTGATGAGACTGTTCAACAGTGGAACCCTGTCCGAGCAAAATAAAAAAAAAAAGGGTGATAAGGGATATTATCTTTTTTTTTATTTCCATAATCTTGTGTCAGATTATCCTTGTTTTATAATAGTGCCATTCTCATAAAGCCAGACAGACAGTTTGTGAAATTGTTCATGAAGCAAGTAGTGTCGTCGACAGGCCTTCTCGGAAAGCTTGTCGAGATAACAGTATTTTGACTGAAAGACGATATATCGACAGAGATTTTATCTTACCGACAACACACAACAGGGTATCAAAGTAATAAATCAGGAACCTAACAATGTCATCTCTGCAGCAGTCACTTCTCAAAGCAAGCATTTTTTTCTTTCTCACCACTGCAGAAGGTTATAGAGAAACTGAGAACCATTGTTCTGAGTGTAATTAACCATAAGAATCTTGGTTCCCCGGAAATTGACGATGTGGTCAAGCCCAAAGTTCAAAATTCCCACTGCTGCTTTCAATAGCGATGTCAGTCATCACTGGGGCCCCCTGGCAGGCTGATTATCCCCTGTAAGTATGTAGCACAAATACAGGTGTATTTAAACATGAATAGGTACGTGGTGTAAGACTGCATTATAAATGTCCCAATTAATCAGACTATTGTTGTGTCGACAGTTTGTGTCTGTCGCTAAATATTTGAGTGACATGTCGGAAGAGAAATTTCTATTTGACGACGGCCTAATGAAAGTTAGACATACTCTTTATGGATAGTGATTTCTGTTTAACTGGAAATCAAAACGGAAATCTGGTTTGGTTCTTTTCATGTGAAACTTCATGGAATTCACCTTTGCAAAATGGAATTCATGTTTTGCTGTGTATATTTTCTATGACAAAATAATTTCCATTTTTAGATCAAGTTAAATGGAATACAGGTTTTCAGAAACAGAAAAGACCATTTTTTAAAATGGAAAATCGCCGTGTCTACTCCTTTCTCTTTTCATTCTCATGAATTGATCAGGTTACGGGAAGACTGTCAGTCATGTGATCATTGACTGAAGACGGCCAAAGGAAACGAAGCAGTTGAAACTGGATCCATTCCATCTACGAGAGCCTCCAGAAAGAAAAGGTGGAAGTCGGAGATGTCATCTACATCGAGGCAAACAGTGGAGCCGTTAAGGTAAAGTTCTAATTCCAGGCTCCACTTGAACGTTTTTGACTGGTTGCCTAATCAGCAAGCAACTTTTGTTATCAGTTGCCGGAACAAAACGTTTACATGCCCAAGCAGACAGTATGCTGGGTAATTGTGTTACTTTAGAGATAGTACCTTATTTAAAGTAATTTTACAGATTCTGTTTAATGGAATTTACACAAAATTGAAATTGAATGAAAAACACAAAACTTGAATACTCTAAGTCTCTTGATTCTAGAGTTAAAAATTGTACTTTCCCACGGCAAGCAAGCAAGTACTAGGTCCAGCCCTGGCTATTAAAGCTCAGTGACCTTGAAATGATTATCACATAGTTGTGTGATCATTGTCAGAATATACCCTAATAGAATCAATTGTGATGTAAAACGAGTGTTAAGAAATTAAGAATGAATACGAGTTGATAACTTTTGAAACTTTTAATTATGTTAATTCAAAGATCATAGTTACATACAATTATGGCGTGAAAATTAATTGAACGTGCTTCATGTTCTATTGTGTTTTCTAACATTACATTTTTGCTGCGATTATTATATCTCTTTCCAATACAAAATGTCTTAACTAATTCACAGTTTGTGTAGACACTGATTTGTAAATGTATCGCAAATGACAAAGTAAACGTAAATGCTAACAATGTTAAGCAGCACTGGAGTACTAAAAAATGATTAATTCCAAGATAGTACATTATCCTCAGGCATACTGGAGTACTGGAGAGGCAGTTGAAGAAAGTTTTAGAAAGGAAAAATCCTAGAGAGAGGAAAACAACAATAATGCTGGATAAAATCAAAGGGAGACAGTCATACAAAGGCTGAAGGAAAGGGCTCAAGACAGACATACAGCATGTTCCCATAGAGGCTAGTTTTTTGGAATGAACCGGTTCAAAGTAGAAGTGCCCAACAGAAGTAAACATTCGCTGCCATTTCGGCTTTTTGTGGCTAAAGTTTTAGCCACTATTTATTCTTTTTGTAGATAATAGTGGTGAGAGATACTGTAAGATACCGTAAGACGTCAATAGAAACATCCCCGTTGCGAAAAAGCACATTAGGCGCGCGAGAAACTGGAAATCAACAAGCCACTGGTTGGAATAAATGACCCTGACTGGCAGTGCGCATAAATTTGACCTCGGTCTTACCACAATACCTGTGGCAACGCTATGTCAATGAGCTTTTAGCTGGCAATTTCGCAAATGTTCAGTGATGTGGTACTATCGATCGAACTTTGCGAAAATGGAATCCAATAGAAACACCACTGCTCACTGCCATTAGCCGGTTAACCATTTAATTTTAACCGGATAAATACAGGATGCTCTATAGAAACATGTTCATGGATGGGGTGCTTACCACATATGAAATCTGATGATCAGTAGTACCTTGTAGAACTCACACCTTAAAATAAAATTGCATGATTGGGAGTAGTTCATATTTGGGAAAACAACTATTCTAGATTGAAGTAAACTTTCTGCCGTGACAATTTGCCATCAATGTTTATTCATTTTAAAATAATGACCATCACTAGTTGTTGTGAAAGGCATATTTATTGCAGGCCTTCAACTGGTCCTACTCTTTTGTGAAGATCCTAATTTTCCTATTTATTTTTCCCCTAAAAATACTATATTTCCTAGCTTTTTCCTACTCTTTGTCCAAAACCCATTGTGATAGATTAATATCTGTTTGGAGTTTAAGAGTCTTTACAGTTTGCTGAGAGTACTGTAACTACCATCATCACCTGTTTGTGAAGAGAAATATGTTTCTGCGGATTACAGCGTATTCCGCATGTTTCCATTTTCTTCGGGTTACTATTCCGAACACTACCTATAAATATACTACTTTTCCCCTACTTTTGGAAAATTTTGCTCCTAATTTTTTCTTACTTTTTCAACCAAGCAGAGTTGAAGGGCTATTATAGTACAACTCTGTAGGATTCAATACCGTTCACATGACACAATTTGCATTTCTTTCTCACAGAGACAAGGCAGGTCTGACACGTATGCCACAGAGTTTGATTTGGAGGCAGAGGAGTATGTGCCGCTACCCAAGGGAGATGTTCATAAAAAGAAAGAAGTGATTCAGGAGTGACCTTACATGACCTCGATGTGCCAACGCCAGGCCTCAGGTAATTATCCTTGTTATAGATTGCGTCCTTGATTTGCACAACCACAATAATCAGTACTGTTTTATTTTTATATGTTTATAATATGTGACAATAAATTATCTGTATCTTGTATCAAATGTGCTCATTAGCAGAAAATACGACACTTCTGGAAAACTCTGGATTTCTGGATTTTTTCTACACAGAAGGAAGTATTCCATAAAGTCTGGTATTTTTTGGAAATCTGATTTTTTTTTAAAAAGCGTGAAAGTTCTTTTGTGTAAACCTAAGAATGTCATCATTTTGCATAATTCATTTTGTTGTGAAGGCATCATAAAAAATTTTGGGATGTGCCCAGGGACAGTTAGGCTTAAATATACTTTGTTTATTCTTGAAGTGTCTATACAGCTGATCACAATGTGGCTAAAGTTCCCAACACACAATTAAACACACGAAAGATGCGTGTAGAAATACTTGAAAAAAACCTCTCAGGTGTGCACAAAAGACCGTAATTCCACATTTGAAAAACAGCGACACCATAAGAGAGGAACCTCTAATGGTTTTTACTATTGCAAATGGATTTTTGTGCCTGGATTGGTTGCTTGCCCCAATTACTGTCTAGTAAATTTCACCAGACGCTGCACTTAATATCGAAGTTTATATTATTTTCAACTATTTTCTACAGGGTGGACAGGACATCTTGTCAATGATGGGACAGCTGATGAAACCGAAGAAGACCGAAATCACGGACAAATTGCGCAAGGAAATTAACAAAGTCGTCAACAAGTACATCGACCAGGGTGTGGCGGAACTTGTTCCCGGTGTTCTCTTGTGGACGAGGTTCACATGTTGGATATAGAGTGCTTCCGTACTTGCACCGCGCACTGGAATTCCACACTGGCCCCGATCGTCATATTTCGCGACGAATCGCGGCAAGTGCACAATCAGGTACGTTGGCGGTGGACTGATTCGTAAAATTGTCAACAATTTTTTCAAGTAGTAGTGCCTGCGCTTGCCAGAGCATACAGATGTACCTTGCAATAATGGAATTGTGTTTGAGGATTGCACCGGTTGGTGCCACAAGAAATGGAAATTTAGTGGATGGAAAATATACAATATTGAAAGTGACACATATGTATACCTATAAAACGTCTGTGTGTATATTACTTTTGTCCTGCTTGCTTGTTTGGTGGGGGGGGGCGGGGGGGGGGGAGTGGCAGAAAAACTGTCCATGCTGAGATGAAAGAGTTATGACATCATCCTTGTTATGTAAATGTTTGGCTAAAACTGTATACAAAATGTATAGAAAATTGTGTAAATCTATAAAATGCTGAACTACCACTGTCCCTATATTTGGTAAAGAAAAAAACAATTTTTACCAATGTTTCAGATTGTGTCCATAATTTTACAAATATTTGTTCATATAATGCATAAGATATGAATATTCCCATTTTTGAAATGTTAACCCATTTCGTTTCTAATTCTTATGTTTCAGGGTTGGCAGGTTTAGAAATGTGGATATGCACGAATGAAATTCAGTATTTAGATAAGGCTATCAAAAAGAGAAGTTAAGAAAGGCCCAGACTTGCCCCTGAAAAATCCTTGACTCTTGACTGTGAAAACCTATTTTGTTATGTCCACATTTCAGGGGTACAGAAGACGTCGCACTCGCCTCACGGTATTCCTCTCGATCTCCTGGATAGAGTGATGATCATCAGGACGTTGCCATACTCGCAGGAGGAGATGATGCAGGTAAGAACGTCGCAGGCAAAGTCAGATGGATTTAGAGGGCGATTCACATCTCATATCACTGTAAAAATATTAGTAATATATCTTCCATGTAGACTGTTGTAGGAGAATCTAAGCTTAGTGATAGTTTAAACCACTGGCTACATTGTAGAGCTTCAAGTTAAAAATTGTCAAACTTTTTATAATGTAAGCTACAAAGTGGTGTTCAAATTGACAAATAAACACCCTAGAATACGAAAGTTTTGAGAGTTATGCAGGCACTGGCATGGTATGCATGAATAAGCAATGAGTACTCCACCCGACTGTAAATTATGGTAGTCAGATCTACACACAGTAAGTCCATGTGAGGAAATGGGCAGGTGAGTCTGGTCAATTTGAGTGTTTGTAGATTTTCACTGTTTTGAAGCACTAAATCATCACTTTGAAGTACAATTTTTCAGGCTTGCTTCATTTTTTAGACCTTACCAAAGACACTAAGAGCATGGAAGATTATGTAGCTCACAGTTTTTTTAAACTCTGGTAAATGTTAGCATGTGGCTTTAAAGCTAAACTGAGTACTGGTTGATGATGGAAATTCTTTCACTAGAGTTCCGCATTTTGATGGTTTCTAGGTGAAAGCACATTACATTTTGGATTAGAATTGGGAATAGTTTTGCTGCAAATGTAATAGATAACTTGTAGGATGTCAGTTTAAACAGGTGAATTTTATGACTCGGGCCTAGTATTGCTTTGTTCAAAATTAACATTGTCCATGTACATTGTCAGCATGATAATTTGAGTAGAGGTTTTATTAAAAGCAAAGTGTTATGCTGTTTCATCTACTCTCTTCTGTACCAGAGTGACATTTTCAGAATGCCATTGGTTCACAGATAGTTTTAAAAACAGCTGATTTTCCAATTATGTTGTTCTGCAAGTGCTCAATATTATCTTTCATCTGAAATTCTGATGTTGTGTGTGTGTGTGGTGTGTGTGTGCTTGTGTGTGTGTGTGCTTGTGTGTTTGAGTGTGCAGGAGGTACATTGTGGGTGTATGTTTAAGTATGAGGTTACATTGTGGCATATTTCGACATTGGGGGTACCCCACAATGAAACATTTTAAAACGGTTTAAAACAACACAGGGGCATGCTAAAGTGAACCGTTTTTTTTTATAATTTTTTACCCCATAATGATGTGGTATGTCTTTTGTGTGTTGTGTGTCTATTGTATGTTGGCGGGCGTGCAGGAGGTACATTGTGAGTGTATGTTTAAGTATGAGGTTACATTGTGGGCGTATTTCGACATTGTGGGGGTTAAATCAATACACTCACTATGTTTTTTATACCTATTATGGAACACCCACACTGCACATACAGGACACCCCCAACAAGGTAGCTCGTGTCGGTAGTGTGTGTTTGTATTTGTTGTAGTTGTTTCTTTAATTCTGTACATCCACTACAGTGGCAATAGTTAAAGAACATATATAACACTGTGGAAGACCCGTTTAAAAAATTGTTGAACTTTGCTATCTGACATACTGACAGTGTTTGAATGGACAAATAACATCCTAGAACGCCACAAGTTTGGCACATTAATTTCCTATCAGGCGATAGGAAATTCTGCAACACAGCAGTCTATGGGGTGAAGCTGGAATGGTCTCTCAATGATTTTTACTTTTTAAAAGCACTTAATGATCGTTTTAAACTGCAATTTTTCAGGCTTCATTTTTAGACCATGTCAGAGACACTGGTAGCATGGGAATCATGCAGCTCAGATTTATTAAACTGAAGACATTGTTATAACAATGCCTTAAGTCGAAACATCATGTGTCAGTTTTGAATTATTTTCTTGGTTTACCTGATAGATCCTTCGCATACGAGCACAGAGCGAGGGACTCCAGATTGAAGAAGAATCACTCAATATGTTGGCAGAGATTGGCACCAAAAGACGTTAAGGTGTGTTTGTGCAAACTCTTTCTGGCTGGATCAATTCATTTTAGGTTAAAGCTCAGTGACATGATTGAGAGAAATAAAAATGCCTTTAGAACCAAACTGGTTGAAAGATAAACCAGTGTATACCAGCTGGAGTGGATCTCCTGGCTGGAAGGATTTGGCTTGAGTTTGTTTACGTAAGCATGAACAGGCCAGCAGTTTAATTTTATCTGGGCACGTTAGATTTAATCGCCATAAAAGGCTACACTACAAATTTGTCTGTTACAAGGCATACTGATGGACACTATTCTAAAATGAGTCAGTTTTTTACTACAAAATTTTCCCAGTAGAATCTCTGCCTAGTTTACTTGATTCTATTATAGTTTTTACCCAATTGAGGACTACCCCAATCATGTCATTTACCTTTAAATAGAATTGCATGCATTTTCTTAAAACTTGTATAACTGCTCTTTGTTTGCATTTCTATATAAAATTTACACATTGTTTAAATCTGTATGTTTGCGGCAATTACTACATATCTGATTCCTGTGATGTGTAACCACTGTAACTACATAATTACTGGATAGTTATGCAATCAGTAACTGAGTTTCATTTCTCTAAATATGTTATAACTGAGTCCTGAACTAAGATTCAATAAAAAGAAAATTATTTAAACATTGCATTACAACAAACCAAAATTTGAAATGTGATTAAACACTTGAAGATTGATACCTTTGTAACATTTCTGACCATACATTTTATTCATAGTTTGCTAGGTCTATTTGTACTTAACAAGCTTAAAAACTGTTAACTCAATTAATGAACATATCAAGGAGTTTCTTCACTGAAATCCCCAATAACATGTGATAGACACAGAGCTCAGTATCATAGCATTTTCTGACTGAAATGAAGATATATTTCTTTTTATCTAAATTGAAGACAACATATAAGACTTTGCATGCAGTTTTTCTCATCAGTCGGCCTGTAGTGTACCTAAACTATACCTGTTATATAGCGTACTTGGGGTAACGAGACCTATCTCAAAAACTGTTCAGGAAGGCCCAAAACATGGCTGCATAACAGAGTTAAAACATGGCTGCCGTAACCAGTAACAAATAGGGTAGCTGTCGTTTTACGCAGGGCGACAGTGACTCTATTTTAAAGATTTGAATATCAGATTTGGACACACACAAAAATCTTGTCTTTCTACCTACAAGATTATGTAAAAACATAATTTTACCAAAAATTGAGATACAAGGTCTTGTCACCCCAAGGACGATTTGTTATTTTGATATTATCAATGAGCCGTCTACACAGTCAAGAATTTTTAGCTGTAAGTAAATTTTATTGTCGCGTATATTTTTGCCACTCCAGATACGCAGTACGCTCCTGACACCGTCCAGACGGTGTCAGGAGCTGTACTGCGTATCTGGAGTGGCAAAAATATACGACGACAATAAAATTTACATTACAGCTAAAAATTCTTGACTGTGTAGACGGCTCATTGATAATATCAAAATAACAAATCGTCCTTGGGGTGACAAGACCTTGTATCTCAATTTTTGGTAAAAATTATGTTTTTACATAATCTTGTAGGTAGAAAGACAAGATTTTTGTGTGTGTCCAAATCTGATATTCAAATCTTTAAAATAGAGTCACTGTCGCCTGGTAAAACGACAGCTACCCTATTTGTTACTGGTTACGGCAGCCATGTTTTAACTCTGTTATGGCAGCCATGTTTTGGGGCCTTCCTGAACAGTTTTTGAGATAGGTCTCGTTACCCCAAGTACGCTATATAACAGGTATAGTTATGGTACACTACAGGCCGACTGATGAGAAAAACTGCATGCAAAGTCTTATATGTTGTCTTCAATTTAGATAAAAAGAAATATATCTTCATTTCAGTCAGAAAATGCTATGATACTGAGCTCTGTGTCTATCACATGTTATTGGGGATTTCAGTGAAGAAACTCCTTGATATGTTCATTAATTGAGTTAACAGTTTTTAAGCTTGTTAAGTACAAAATAGACCTAGCAAACTATGAATAAAATGTATGGTCAGAAATGTTACAAAGGTATCAATCTTCAAGTGTTTAATCACATTTCAAATTTTTGGTTTGTTGGTAATGCAATGTTTAAATAATTTTCTTTTTATTGAATCTTAGTTCAGGACTCAGTTATAACATATTAGAGAAATGAAACTCAGTTACTGATTGCATAACTACTCAGTAATTATGTAGTTACAGTGTTACACATCACAGGAATCAGATATGTAGTAATTTGGCAAACATACAGATTTAAACAATGTGTAAATTTATATAGAAATGCAAACAAAGAGCAGTTATACAAGTTTTAAGAAAATGCATGCAATTCTATTTAAAGGTAAATGACATGATTGGGGTAGTCCTCAACTTGGGGTAAAAACTATAATAGAATCAAGTAAACTAGGCAGAGATTCTACTGGGAAAATTTTGTAGTAAAAAACTGACTCATTTTAGAATAGTGTCCATCAGTATGCCTTGTAACAGACAAATTTGTAGTGTAGCCTTTTATGGCGATTAAATCTAACGTGCCCAGATAAAATTAAACTGCTGGCCTGTTCATGCTTACGTAAACAAACTCAAGCCAAATCCTTCCAGCCAGGAGATCCACTCCAGCTGGTATACACTTGGTTTATCTTTCAACCAGTTTGGTTCTAAAGGCATTTTTATTTCTCTCAATCATGTCACTGAGCTTTAACCTAAAATGAATTGATCCAGCCAGAAAGAGTTTGCACAAACACACCTTAACGTCGTTTTGGTGCCAATCTCTGCCAACATATTGAGTGATTCTTCTTCAATCTGGAGTCCCTCAGTCTGTGCTCGTATGCGAAGGATCTATCAGGTAAACCAAGAAAATAATTTCAAAAACTGACACATGATGTTTCGACTTAAAGGCATTGTATAACAATGTCTTCAGTTTAATAAATCTGAGCTGCATG
>JZLH01S0633218.1:26698-58404 GCA_001188425.1 Eucidaris tribuloides | reverse complement strand
GGGAGAATAAATTCATATATTCTAAACGGTAGCGTAATTTATGGTCCTAATGTTAGTTTGGGGTGAAGCGCGCACAGATCGGCACCTCGATCGGGTGGCAACCCACGAGACAAATGGTACAGTCGCATCGCCGCCACGGCGGCCGCGCGGCGATGCTTGTAATTTATAGGGTTGCTAACGTTAGCGTGTGGCGGTTTTCTTCCGTAATGTGTCTTGAGGCTGAAATTAGGCAACCTACATGTATAATGATTTATTCCCCGCCTAAAACCAGAATTAGTCACTTTCACTTATTCTGTCAAGGAAAGGCCAAGCAAGGAACAGGTGTTTTTTGACTTTGTTGTTATTAATTTATGAAGCTGACCATGAGTTGACTGAGTCTGAAAAAAAGTCACAGGCAATGCATGACTTGACATGACACTGGCCCACACAGCTTAGTTGAAATTGACATGTTTTTAGCCTATTCCACGTCAGGTCCTGGCAATGCCATGAATGCAAACAAACGAAGACGGCTGGAGTAAGTAACAGCAGTTTGTAACTCCTGGGCTAAAATCTTCGTCGTGCCATTTTCGTCGTTGGTCATCACGCGCCTCTAAAAATAAAACGAACCGGGTATACTGCACGTATGCACACACATCAAGTCTACCTGACAGTGCACATACAATAAACCTATGCATCATCAGCAGTGGCAATGCAGTGCAAAAACGATTGCACAAGGCTATAGCTTTCAGGCAGTTTCCAAAGAAATTTGCGCATAGCGGCATAAGAAAATAACTTGTTCTCTCACGAAAAGTGATTTGGGTAACTTCGATGGCAATGGCTGACTTAAGACCCAATAAAGGTCCCCCGTAAGCGTATGTACGTTGTACTGTTTTATACAAGGTGTTGTCGTAATTTCTCTTTCATTTTTAGATTAACGATTTTAAGAACTCAATGAATTTAGTATGTTTGTAAGGGGGGGGGGGGGGGGGGGGGGGGGGGGGGGGGGGGGGGGGATGTTATGTTTCAAAGATGCTCCTAAATGTTTTCGTAAAATAATCATATAAAACATGAACAATGATATTTTAAGAAATTGAATTAAGACATGTTTTTAGGACTATAATTTGTAAAATTAATGTGTGCACACACGTTTTCTAATGTAATTTCAGTTGTATGCATTACAGGAGCTGGCAACATACTGGGCGAATTTACGTGGTTTGTATTGTATAATGTACGGTGGCAGTCAAGCCCGTCGGCAGTCAGTGTTGGCACAAGTTGGTGTGGAAAGCAAGAGGCTGCGGAGCTTTTGTCGAACAGCTGGGTTTTTAGTTTGGCGACTATCTGGGGCAACTATATAACGTTCAGATTCGCAGAGGTGAAATAGATTGATACAATTAGCGCAGGGCCCCAGGCAGTGTCTGCCTACCAAAAGTAGGGTGGGGTTGAAGTATCCGGACACTTTAAGAGATATCACATTTTGAATGGTCGATTTCTCCGTAGCTATTTTACCAATTGCTCAAACTACATATATTTTGTCATTGACATGTTGAATGAATGTTCGCGTTCAACTTGGAAATGTACGAAAATGCACTCACCAAATTGTTTTTTACCGTTAGATTTTAAGTAGATTTTGTCCGTTCATGAAACGGGCACTCACTTGGCGAACATTTTAACAACACCGTAAACTGCATAGGCCGGCTTAAATGGACTTAATTTTGATTTTTTTCATGGATATGTTACCAAAAAACACAGTTCTTTTCAAATGATCAATATCAGTAATTTTCAATAGAAATCAAAATACAGGGGAAGAAAAATGATGCTGGCTACCGGCAGTGTTCTGTTTGGCAAACTTTGCGGCGATACTCGCGACGGCGTAGCTGCGGGCCGTTCTTCGCGCGGCTGTCGGCGGTCCACTCAACCCGTCCGGGAAATACAACCTCTCAATGATAACTGATTTAGCTAGCTGACTAGTGATCAGGAAGATCTAAAATTCAAATGAAGATCGAGGAAGTGAAGAAGGCACCACCAAACACGCAGAGAATTGCAAGCCATAGCCATTGTGAAAGGACTTGGTCTTGACGAGGCAGGGACTGTTGGAGGAACACAACAACATGTGGTTTGGTTGGTCAGATATGGGCCAGAGAGGTATGACAGCTGTATGCATGTAGATTTATAGCAACACCCAAGTAGATCCTTGTCATTTGAATTGGAGGATTGTTGGTCACATGATATTGAATAATACACGTACTCCATTGCAAGCGCAGCGTGTATTTTGTAATTAATAATGTTGTATACAAACAAATAATGAATGTTTTATGCATCGTTCAATAGTAACAGAATATTTCAATTCGTTGAAAGGTTAAACGGTCGCATTCAACTCGCTTCTCACTCCGTTGAATGTAACGTTACTCTTTCCAACCATGAAATATTCGACCATTGAACTCATAAACATTTCATTATTTGTATACTATTGGTCTAGTATTGATTACCAGACAGCCTTCATGGACTTTCTATTTTTGGATGCATTATTCAGCATAATTGAACTATTTTCTTGAAAGATCTTATCTTTTTAATTCTTTCAAATGTCTTTATTAATATTTCAACAAAAAAGAAAAAAGTTACTCATGTTACTGGCACCAAATACATCTGTACTACCATTCAGCGCAGCGTGTATTTTGTTTTAAATAATGTTGTATAAACAAATAATGAATGTTTTATGTGCATATCGTATCAATAGTACAAATATTTCATTCGTTGAATACGGTTAAAAGGTCCATATCAAGCTCGGCTTCTCCTCGTTGAATGTAACGTTTATCTTTCAACTCATGAAAATATTCGTACATTGAATCATGAAACATTCATTATTTGTATACTATTGTCTAGTATTGATTACGCAGAACACTTCATGACTTTCCTGATTTGGATGCATTATTCACATAATGAACTCAATTTCTTTGAAAATCTTAATCTTTTTAATTCTTTCAAATGTCTTTATTAATATTTCAGCAAAAGAAAAAGTTGCCCCAGCTCATGTTACTGCACCAATATTTTCTTAATTTCATTCGGCGTTATCGTTGAAAACGACTTTTAATTTAGTTTTTATTGTAAATAGAAATTTAAACGTAGATTCCTTTTGACTGTAGCTGTACACGCCTTCTGTTATGTTTTCACCAATAACGCTGCTATCACGTGCACATCCCATCCGATTTTACTATGGTATTTAGCTGCCTCGGATTACTACTTCAAATCAAGATTTTGTACTATTGCCGACATGTGTAAATTGCTGTGGCAAAACGAGAAAAGCCGTGCAACAGCAAAAAGCACAGAAAACGACAACAGCAATTGACACTGTCATAAACCAGCTGATCGCCATTCACTTTGCACATAGGTATTAGGAAGCATGATCTATTTGCATAAAACAGGTATACTTGTTTGTCCTAGATGTTAAGTTTTGGAAGTTTTTTGTGTTCTTACGAAGTGTCTATACATTTCTTGTATCACTCCGACTCGACTTCGCACATTCCAAGTTTACACATAGCCCTGTGCGTAAACGTGTGTCCGTAATACAATAGTGTCTGGTAATGAAACTGCTTTGCCCTTTGGTATGAATTTTAAATGGGAATCTAAAGTCTAAGTACAGGCTACATGGTGCCAATACCAATTAACAATCGAATGGCTGGGCTGTAATGGATGAAAACGAGAATGTAGAAATTAAAGGGCAGTGATCTCATTTGCAAACATCCCCGCAGAACCAGAAAGCTAACCCATGCCCTTAGGCTATAGATCAAGGGCTATGTCTGAAATGCTGGGGGTAGTGATCAGGCCTAGAAGTTTGATAAATGAAACAGAAAACAATAGCCGTTTAGGGTACGTTCTATGGTAGGATTTTTCTCGGGCGAGAAAAAAAATTCAAATTTGAGTCGCAACTGTCACATTGTAAAGTCTGTAATTCCCACTAAACTGAGTGTCTAGCTCCTAATTGGCTAAAGGTTCCGGCAGATGGCATTTTCTTCTAAATGCCATTGTATTTACACAATGTGTAATTTTAGGCATGCAAAAGAGATGCCCCTGACTTTAAATCCCAAGATAGAAAGGCTGAACCTTGTCCACGGACAACTATGAACAAAGGATATCCTGCAATTACAATATCGTAATCAGTTCTAATGTCAACCCATTGTGGCCACATTGTTCACATACTAATCTATCTGATTCCATCATTTAAAAGATTGTGTCAGGGTTGTGGCAAGTCATTACTTCCCTTCATTAGAATAGCGGCAATACGGTAGTTAGTACTCTACAGAATGGTCGGCGTTGAAAGTTTGAGATCCATACGTCATGAATTGTTTTATGAGAAAAACTAATAACGACATCGTTACCAGAGATGTTGTTCTTTGCCGTGAGTTTCAATTTTGCTCAAACTGCAATCGCGGTCCAGCAGGAGTGCACTGATTGGTTAAGACGGCTAACCTCCGCAGATCTTTGCTCAACGCTTGATCGACTATTTGGAACGGAGCGTCGCACTGTTTGAGCGGTCGCGGATTTTTGAAATTGGCTGTCTGAGGTAATTTGAAAAAGGATGAAGTTTAAGCACGTCCAGATTTTCACAACAAAACTCAATATTTTACCCAAAAGTCTCTATGAGAGGTTGTTATTAGATTAATCTTCAATTGGATATGATTTCAGCTGATTTTCATTCATTAGGTGTTTTTTTGAGCGGCAAATGATGACACAATCTTTAATCAGCAAAAATACCAAAGATATTAGCCTACCACTGATGATTCCCGTACCTGGATTTGATGATACAATGTAATCGTAATAACGTGCTCACGCGGCAAGATGGGGAATAGGTCAAGGCTTGTATTGAATGTTTTGTGTGAAGTGTGCGGCATGCTGGATGATAACTTCCTTTGATAAGTTGGAAACAGGCAAGAGCCAACACTAAAGAGAGGGTGGAAAATGAAGGGAAGTTGTGTTCCTTGCTGTGAACAAGGAGAATTATTAACTATTCGGCTACACATCACCATGGACATGGCATTTGTCTCCATATTTTTTTATTCATCTGACATTTTCATTTAATATTTTTGAGGTGTTTAATAAGATCTGTAATTTTTTATCTCTTTAGGCTGCTGGTATTGTGGTTGGTTAATTAGATCAAAGAAGATGGCCGGAAGAGCGGTTGCTACTGGCGTGGACGCCCCTTGGAACAGGAAAAAAACGGCCCTGGCCCTTGCCATTGCCCAAGAATTGGCAGTAAGGTCCTGTCTGTCCGATGGTGGGGCAGCGAAGTATTACTCTTCAGAAATAAAGTAAGACAGAAGTTCGATGGAGAATTTTAGAGACAATAGGTGAGATTGATAACCGGGTACTACAGCGCAGATATATGAGAATATGTGTCAAAATTTGATATGCTCTGAATGACGGCAAATTCATTTTGTTATAGACAGCAGTATGGTGGCCGAGCACCAAGCCCGCCAAAATTTTATTCGCCGTCCATAAGAGTTTTTGTAGCACGGCTTCAAGATCGAGGCCAAAGGCCAAGCTTGGGAACTCCAAAAATCGGCCTTGATGCCAGCGCTCCGGAATAAAAAAAAAACAAAAAAAAAAACACAAAAGCACAACATTGGATTATATTGTACGTCTGTTTTGCAGAGCTCATCGTGTGTTGAAGCTGATGCGTGTCAGAGATGCATGTATACTCTCTTATACATTAGACAGCTAAACACGCACTTGGGTTATTTCAGTTCTGAATCAGAAATCCAAATGGCAGCAGTCCTTGGAATTTTGGTTTGCTAATGGCTATGAGAGGGTTAAGCTATTATCAGACTCTTTTTGACTAAAATAAATGCGCCACCCAAAAATCTGGCATACATGTGGAGTTTAAAGGTAAATGAAGCATGTTCGGCGGGTAGAACCTCAATTTGGGCTGAAACCTTGGAATCAAAGTAACTATGGCAAGGATTCTCCTGTGAAAAATCTTGTAGTCAAATGTTGACTCATATCTGAAATAACTGAATTCAATATGTTGCATGGCAAGGCAAACCTGCTGGTGTCTCTCTAATGGGTCTTATGTTATTGTAACCCGATAAAATTGAAAATACTAATTATGTTCATGCTTGATTCTCCTTAAGTAAACTAATTAGAGACTAAATCCTTCCAAGGCTGGGAGATCCACTCGCAGCTCGGTGTACATTTGGTATTATATTCAACTCATTTTGGTTGTTGAGGCATTTTCAAGTGTTTCCAATCATGTCACTCAACCTTTAAACTGTGATTCATCTTCTCATGGATATTGGAGTGACAATATTTGACAAAAGAAGTTCATAGACTATTATTGTTGGCAGTTTAAATAGTAAGCTGTATGACTTCTGTGTCAGTCCTATGTTTTACCAAAATATTTGCTCAGTGATTCACTGATGGTACGTGTACATACAGTGTACTCTGTCTCTGTATGTAAATATAAGTGATATGATTTGTAAATTCAGGTTGAAAATAAAAGAAAATGGTATATCTGATTTGAGCTGACATATGAAATATTGATTTCATTTATAATGAAATTTTAATTGTTTTTGTTAGGTCTCCGCACAAGGAAGTGAAAGAGGTATATGAAGGAGAAGTACAGAGCTGACACCATGTGAAACAGAGAATCCAATGGGAGGTAGGATTTTAAACATGCTCTTTTGTTGTTGTTTCAAAAGAATGTGTGGATTATTAGCCTTTGTATTTGGTTGTGTTCATTAGTAAAATCATACACAAAAAACCCCTCAATCGCTCAACAAACATAATAAACAAAGACTATTTTTTCATGTGAAAAAACCAAACTTTCTGAAAATTTTCCTCTTTGTTGCTTGCTGCTGATTTCTTGACTTTCAAATACAGTGAAACCTGTATATAAAGACCACCCAAGGGAGACAAGAAAAGTGGTCTTTATGAGGCAGGTGGTCTTTAAGTACAGGTCCTGCTGATACACATCTCTATGAAAAGCACTTTCCAAGGGAAACCAAAATTGTGGCTTTACAGACAGGTTTTTCCTTCTATACAGGTGGTCGCTAGAGCAGGTTTCACTGTAGTATTTAAACGTAACGGTATCAATCACAACTTGTCCAGTTATCACGATAGTAAATAACCTTTTTAATGGATTATTGTATTGTTTATGAAGGCTTACAGACATATTGAAAGGGTTATGAATTTATCCACTGTCCAGATACATTTTTAGCTCACGCTGAGCCAAAGGCTCAAGTGAGCTATTGCGATCGCTTTTCGTCCGTCGTCCGTCATTCGTCGTGCGTCGTTCGTGTGCGTAAACTTTTACACATTTTCAGCTCTCAAAATGCATGATTGGATTTGGCCCAACTTGGCAGGAATGATCCTATGGGTGGGGATTCAAGAGTCCTCAAATGTACACCTGGCCCCCTGGGGCCAGGGCAGGGCCTAAATGGCCAAAGTAGGATTTTCAAACATCTTCTTCTACTAGATCCAGAAATAGTTTTGTAAGCCACTTTGTGTGTAGATACCTCTATAATGTGCTATATTAGTGTTCCTCATGACAATGCCCAGGTGGTCCCAATTTGGCCCCTAAGGGGGCAAAAGTTTGGGATGGGCCGCTACGGGAATAATTCACCTTCACATCCATGGATTTAGACCAAACTGGTTGGAATGATCCTCAGGGGGGGAATTGAGGGTTCCTGGAATGAGTACACAGGCCCCCCCTGAGGGCCGAGGGCAGGGCCTATAAGGGCCCAAAACTAGGTAACTTTCTAACCACAAAGCCCATTTGTAACCAAACTTGGGTGTAGATGCGTAACAGGGACCTCAATGTAATTTGGGGTCAAAGGTCACATGTGTAGGTCAAGGTCAATGAAGTTAAATGTTTCTTCTTTGGTTGTATTGGCCCATTTGTGACTAACTTGGATGTAAATGCTAGAATGTATAGTGACCTCAGTGTAAATTGGGGTCAAGGTCACATAAGTAGGTCAAGTGTCAAATGTTAAGATACTAGGGCGTGCCTTGTTTTTATAAAAAATGGATGTCAGAATTTAATTTAACTTGGCAAACTAGCATTACTTGTAAATGTATGGCAAGGGGATGCAAAGTTTTCCAACTGGTTCATTTGGCTACGTGGGTGCCTAGATTTCAGGCTCCAAGGGCCAAACTATACATTATAGCTGATGTTTTTCTATGGGCACCATAGAGAGTTGCGAGACGCCGGGTGACCGTCGTGCCCGCCCGGGCTCTTGTTCATTATTTAAAGTTGAAAACATCTAAGTAAGATGTGTAACTGAATCTAACTATTCCTTGATGAGACTGTTCAACAGTGGAACCCTGTCCGAGCAAAATAAAAAAAAAAAGGGTGATAAGGGATATTATCTTTTTTTTTATTTCCATAATCTTGTGTCAGATTATCCTTGTTTTATAATAGTGCCATCTCATAAAGCCAGACAGACAGTTTGTGAAATTGTTCATGAAGCAAGTAGTGTCGTCGACAGGCCTTCTCGGAAAGCTTGTCGAGATAACAGTATTTTGACTGAAAGACGATATATCGACAGAGATTTTATCTTACCGACAACACACAACAGGGTATCAAAGTAATAAATCAGGAACCTAACAATGTCATCTCTGCAGCAGTCACTTCTCAAAGCAAGCATTTTTTTCTTTCTCACCACTGCAGAAGGTTATAGAGAAACTGAGAACCATTGTTCTGAGTGTAATTAACCATAAGAATCTTGGTTCCCCGGAAATTGACGATGTGGTCAAGCCCAAAGTTCAAAATTCCCACTGCTGCTTTCAATAGCGATGTCAGTCATCACTGGGGCCCCCTGGCAGGCTGATTATCCCCTGTAAGTATGTAGCACAAATACAGGTGTATTTAAACATGAATAGGTACGTGGTGTAAGACTGCATTATAAATGTCCCAATTAATCAGACTATTGTTGTGTCGACAGTTGTGTCTGTCGCTAAATATTTGAGTGACATGTCGGAAGAGAAATTTCTATTTGACGACGGCCTAATGAAAGTTAGACATACTCTTTATGGATAGTGATTTCTGTTTAACTGGAAATCAAAACGGAAATCTGGTTTGGTTCTTTTCATGTGAAACTTCATGGAATTCACACTTTGCAAAATGGAATTCATGTTTTGCTGTGTATATTTTCTATGACAAAATAATTTCCATTTTTAGATCAAGTTAAATGGAATACAGGTTTTCAGAAACAGAAAAGACCATTTTTTAAAATGGAAAATCGCCGTGTCTACTCCTTTCTCTTTTCATTCTCATGAATTGATCAGGTTACGGGAAGACTGTCAGTCATGTGATCATTGACTGAAGACGGCCAAAGGAAACGAAGCAGTTGAAACTGGATCCATTCCATCTACGAGAGCCTCCAGAAAGAAAAGGTGGAAGTCGGAGATGTCATCTACATCGAGGCAAACAGTGGAGCCGTTAAGGTAAAGTTCTAATTCCAGGCTCCACTTGAACGTTTTTGACTGGTTGCCTAATCAGCAAGCAACTTTTGTTATCAGTTGCCGGAACAAAACGTTTACATGCCCAAGCAGACAGTATGCTGGGTAATTGTGTTACTTTAGAGATAGTACCTTATTTAAAGTAATTTTACAGATTCTGTTTAATGGAATTTACACAAAATTGAAATTGAATGAAAAACACAAAACTTGAATACTCTAAGTCTCTTGATTCTAGAGTTAAAAATTGTACTTTCCCACGGCAAGCAAGCAAGTACTAGTGTCCAGCCCTGGCTATTAAAGCTCAGTGACCTTGAAATGATTATCACATAGTTGTGTGATCATTGTCAGAATATACCCTAATAGAATCAATTGTGATGTAAAAGCGAGTGTTAAGAAATTAAGAATGAATACGAGTTGATAACTTTTGAAACTTTTAATTATGTTAATTCAAAGATCATAGTTACATACAATTATGGCGTGAAAATTAATTGAACGTGCTTCATGTTCTATTGTGTTTTCTAACATTACATTTTTGCTGCGATTATTATATCTCTTTCCAATACAAAATGTCTTAACTAATTCACAGTTTGTGTAGACACTGATTTGTAAATGTATCGCAAATGACAAAGTAAACGTAAATGCTAACAATGTTAAGCAGCACTGGAGTACTAAAAAATGATTAATTCCAAGATAGTACATTATCCTCAGGCATACTGGAGTACTGGAGAGGCAGTTGAAGAAAGTTTTAGAAAGGAAAAATCCTAGAGAGAGGAAAACAACAATAATGCTGGATAAAATCAAAGGGAGACAGTCATACAAAGGCTGAAGGAAAGGGCTCAAGACAGACATACAGCATGTTCCCATAGAGGCTAGTTTTTTGGAATGAACCGGTTCAAAGTAGAAGTGCCCAACAGAAGTAAACATTCGCTGCCATTTCGGCTTTTTGTGGCTAAAGTTTTAGCCACTATTTATTCTTTTTGTAGATAATAGTGGTGAGAGATACTGTAAGATACCGTAAGACGTCAATAGAAACATCCCCGTTGCGAAAAAGCACATTAGGCGCGCGAGAAAACTGGAAATCAACAAGCCACTGGTTGGAATAAATGACCCTGACTGGCAGTGCGCATAAATTTGACCTCGGTCTTACCACAATACCTGTGGCAACGCTATGTCAATGAGCTTTTAGCTGGCAATTTCGCAAATGTTCAGTGATGTGGTACTATCGATCGAACTTTGCGAAAATGGAATCCAATAGAAACACCACTGCTCACTGCCATTAGCCGGTTAACCATTTAATTTTAACCGGATAAATACAGGATGCTCTATAGAAACATGTTCATGGATGGGGTGCTTACCACATATGAAATCTGATGATCAGTAGTACCTTGTAGAACTCACACCTTAAAATAAAATTGCATGATTGGGAGTAGTTCATATTTGGGAAAACAACTATTCTAGATTGAAGTAAACTTTCTGCCGTGACAATTTGCCATCAATGTTTATTCATTTTAAAATAATGACCATCACTAGTTGTTGTGAAAGGCATATTTATTGCAGGCCTTCAACTGGTCCTACTCTTTTGTGAAGATCCTAATTTTCCTATTTATTTTTCCCCTAAAAATACTATATTTCCTAGCTTTTTCCTACTCTTTGTCCAAAACCCATTGTGATAGATTAATATCTGTTTGGAGTTTAAGAGTCTTTACAGTTTGCTGAGAGTACTGTAACTACCATCATCACCTGTTTGTGAAGAGAAATATGTTTCTGCGGATTACAGCGTATTCCGCATGTTTCCATTTTCTTCGGGTTACTATTCCGAACACTACCTATAAATATACTACTTTTCCCCTACTTTTGGAAAATTTTGCTCCTAATTGTTTTCTTACTTTTTCAACCAAGCAGAGTTGAAGGGCTATTATAGTACAACTCTGTAGGATTCAATACCGTTCACATGACACAATTTGCAATTTCTTTCTCACAGAGACAAGGCAGGTCTGACACGTATGCCACAGAGTTTGATTTGGAGGCAGAGGAGTATGTGCCGCTACCCAAGGGAGATGTTCATAAAAAGAAAGAAGTGATTCAGGAGTGACCTTACATGACCTCGATGTGCCAACGCCAGGCCTCAGGTAATTATCCTTGTTATAGATTGCGTCCTTGATTTGCACAACCACAATAATCAGTACTGTTTTATTTTTATATGTTTATAATATGTGACAATAAATTATCTGTATCTTGTATCAAATGTGCTCATTAGCAGAAAATACGACACTTCTGGAAAACTCTGGATTTCTGGATTTTTTCTACACAGAAGGAAGTATTCCATAAAGTCTGGTATTTTTTGGAAATCTGATTTTTTTTTAAAAAGCGTGAAAGTTCTTTTGTGTAAACCTAAGAATGTCATCATTTTGCATAATTCATTTTGTTGTGAAGGCATCATAAAAAATTTTGGGATGTGCCCAGGGACAGTTAGGCTTAAATATACTTTGTTTATTCTTGAAGTGTCTATACAGCTGATCACAATGTGGCTAAAGTTCCCAACACACAATTAAACACACGAAAGATGCGTGTAGAAATACTTGAAAAAAACCTCTCAGGTGTGCACAAAAGACCGTAATTCCACATTTGAAAAACAGCGACACCATAAGAGAGGAACCTCTAATGGTTTTTACTATTGCAAATGGATTTTTGTGCCTGGATTGGTTGCTTGCCCCAATTACTGTCTAGTAAATTTCACCAGACGCTGCACTTAATATCGAAGTTTATATTATTTTCAACTATTTTCTACAGGGTGGACAGGACATCTTGTCAATGATGGGACAGCTGATGAAACCGAAGAAGACCGAAATCACGGACAAATTGCGCAAGGAAATTAACAAAGTCGTCAACAAGTACATCGACCAGGGTGTGGCGGAACTTGTTCCCGGTGTTCTCTTGTGGACGAGGTTCACATGTTGGATATAGAGTGCTTCCGTACTTGCACCGCGCACTGGAATTCCACACTGGCCCCGATCGTCATATTTCGCGACGAATCGCGGCAAGTGCACAATCAGGTACGTTGGCGGTGGACTGATTCGTAAAATTGTCAACAATTTTTTCAAGTAGTAGTGCCTGCGCTTGCCAGAGCATACAGATGTACCTTGCAATAATGGAATTGTGTTTGAGGATTGCACCGGTTGGTGCCACAAGAAATGGAAATTTAGTGGATGGAAAATATACAATATTGAAAGTGACACATATGTATACCTATAAAACGTCTGTGTGTATATTACTTTTGTCCTGCTTGCTTGTTTGGTGGGGGGGGGCGGGGGGGGGGGAGTGGCAGAAAAACTGTCCATGCTGAGATGAAAGAGTTATGACATCATCCTTGTTATGTAAATGTTTGGCTAAAACTGTATACAAAATGTATAGAAAATTGTGTAAATCTATAAAATGCTGAACTACCACTGTCCCTATATTTGGTAAAGAAAAAAACAATTTTTACCAATGTTTCAGATTGTGTCCATAATTTTACAAATATTTGTTCATATAATGCATAAGATATGAATATTCCCATTTTTGAAATGTTAACCCATTTCGTTTCTAATTCTTATGTTTCAGGGTTGGCAGGTTTAGAAATGTGGATATGCACGAATGAAATTCAGTATTTAGATAAGGCTATCAAAAAGAGAAGTTAAGAAAGGCCCAGACTTGCCCCATGAAAAATCCTTGACTCTTGACTGTGAAAACCTATTTTGTTATGTCCACATTTCAGGGGTACAGAAGACGTCGCACTCGCCTCACGGTATTCCTCTCGATCTCCTGGATAGAGTGATGATCATCAGGACGTTGCCATACTCGCAGGAGGAGATGATGCAGGTAAGAACGTCGCAGGCAAAGTCAGATGGATTTAGAGGGCGATTCACATCTCATATCACTGTAAAAATATTAGTAATATATCTTCCATGTAGACTGTTGTAGGAGAATCTAAGCTTAGTGTAGTTTAAACCACTGGCTACATTGTAGAGCTTCAAGTTAAAAATTGTCAAACTTTTTATAATGTAAGCTACAAAGTGGTGTTCAAATTGACAAATAAACACCCTAGAATACGAAAGTTTTGAGAGTTATGCAGGCACTGGCATGGTATGCATGAATAAGCAATGAGTACTCCACCCGACTGTAAATTATGGTAGTCAGATCTACACACAGTAAGTCCATGTGAGGAAATGGGCAGGTGAGTCTGGTCAATTTGAGTGTTTGTAGATTTTCACTGTTTTGAAGCACTAAATCATCACTTTGAAGTACAATTTTTCAGGCTTGCTTCATTTTTTAGACCTTACCAAAGACACTAAGAGCATGGAAGATTATGTAGCTCACAGTTTTTTTAAACTCTGGTAAATGTTAGCATGTGGCTTAAAGCTAAACTGAGTACTGGTTGATGATGGAAATTCTTTCACTAGAGTTCCGCATTTTGATGGTTTCTAGGTGAAAGCACATTACATTTTGGATTAGAATTGGGAATAGTTTTGCTGCAAATGTAATAGATAACTTGTAGGATGTCAGTTTAAACAGGTGAATTTTATGACTCGGGCCTAGTATTGCTTTGTTCAAAATTAACATTGTCCATGTACATTGTCAGCATGATAATTTGAGTAGAGGTTTTATTAAAAGCAAAGTGTTATGCTGTTTCATCTACTCTCTTCTGTACCAGAGTGACATTTTCAGAATGCCATTGGTTCACAGATAGTTTTAAAAACAGCTGATTTTCCAATTATGTTGTTCTGCAAGTGCTCAATATTATCTTTCATCTGAAATTCTGATGTTGTGTGTGTGTGTGGTGTGTGTGTGCTTGTGTGTGTGTGTGCTTGTGTGTTTGAGTGTGCAGGAGGTACATTGTGGGTGTATGTTTAAGTATGAGGTTACATTGTGGCATATTTCGACATTGGGGGTACCCCACAATGAAACATTTTAAAACGGTTTAAAACAACACAGGGGCATGCTAAAGTGAACCGTTTTTTTTTATAATTTTTTACCCCATAATGATGTGGTATGTCTTTTGTGTGTTGTGTGTCTATTGTATGTTGGCGGGCGTGCAGGAGGTACATTGTGAGTGTATGTTTAAGTATGAGGTTACATTGTGGGCGTATTTCGACATTGTGGGGGTTAAATCAATACACTCACTATGTTTTTTATACCTATTATGGAACACCCACACTGCACATACAGGACACCCCCAACAAGGTAGCTCGTGTCGGTAGTGTGTGTTTGTATTTGTTGTAGTTGTTTCTTTAATTCTGTACATCCACTACAGTGGCAATAGTTAAAGAACATATATAACACTGTGGAAGACCCGTTTAAAAAATTGTTGAACTTTGCTATCTGACATACTGACAGTGTTTGAATGGACAAATAACATCCTAGAACGCCACAAGTTTGGCACATTAATTTCCTATCAGGCGATAGGAAATTCTGCAACACAGCAGTCTATGGGGTGAAGCTGGAATGGTCTCTCAATGATTTTTACTTTTTAAAAGCACTTAATGATCGTTTTAAACTGCAATTTTTTCAGGCTTCATTTTTAGACCATGTCAGAGACACTGGTAGCATGGGAATCATCTACCACATCATTATGGGAGTAAAAATTAAAAAAAAAACGGTTCACTTTAGCATGCCCACTGTGTTGTTTTAAACCGTTTTAAAATGTTTCATTGTGGGGGTACCCCCACAATGTCGAAATATGCCCACAATGTAACCTCATACTTAAACATACACCCACAATGTACCTCCTGCACACTCAAACACACAAGCACACACACACACAAGCACACACACACACACACACACACACACATCAGAATTTCAGATGAAAGATAATATTGAGCACTTGCAGAACAACATAATTGGAAAATCAGCTGTTTTTAAAACTATCTGTGAACCAATGGCATTCTGAAAATGTCACTCTGGTACAGAAGAGAGTAGATGAAAACAGCATAACACTTTGCTTTTAATAAAACCTCTACTCAAATTATCATGCTGACAATGTACATGGGACAATGTTAATTTTGAACAAAGCAATACTAGGGCCAGAGTCATAAAATTCACCTGTTTAAACTGACAATCCTACAAGTTATCTATTACATTTGCAGCAAACTATTCCCAAATTCTAATCCAAAATGTAATGTGCTTTCACCTAGAAACCATCAAAATGCGGAACTCTAGTGAAAGAATTTCCATCATCAACCAGTACTCAGTTTAGCTTTAAAGCCACATGCTAACATTTACCAGAGTTTAAAAAAACTGTGAGCTACATAATCTTCCATGCTCTTAGTGTCTTTGGTAAGGTCTAAAAAATGAAGCCCTGAAAAAATTGTACTTCAAAGTGATGATTTAGTGCTTCAAAACAGTGAAAATCTACAAACACTCAAATTGACCAGACTCACCTGCCCATTTCCTCACATGGACTTACTGTGTGTAGATCTGACTACCATAATTTACAGTCGGGTGGAGTACTCATTGCTTATTCATGCATACCATGCCAGTGCCTGCATAACTCTCAAAACTTTCGTATTCTAGGGTGTTTATTTGTCAATTTGAACACCACTTTGTAGCTTACATATCAAAGTTTGACTAATTTTAACTTGAAGCTCTACAATGTTAGCCAGTGGTTTAAACTATCACTAAGCTTAGATTCTCCTACCAACAGTCTACATGGAAGATATATTACTTAATAATTTTTACGAGTGATATGAGATGTGAATCGCCCTTAAATCCATCTGACTTTGCTGCGACGTTCTTACCTGCATCATCTCCTCCTGCGAGTATGGCAACGTCCTGATGATCATCACTCATCAGGAGATCGAGAGGAATACCGTGAGGCGAGGCGAGTCTTCTGTACCCCTGAAAGTGTGGACATAACAAAAATAGGTTTCACAGTCAAAAGTCAAGGATTTTCATGGGGCAAGTCTGGGCCTTTCTTAACTTCTCCTTTTTGATAGCCTGATCTAAATACTGAATTTCATTCGTGCATATCCACATTCTAAACCTGCCAACCCTGAAACATTAGAGATTAGAAACGAAATGGGGTTAACATTTCAAAAAGGGAATATTCATATCTTATGCATTACTATGAACAAATATTTGTAAAATTATGGACACAATCTGAAACATTGGTAAAAATTGTTTTTTCTTTACCAAATATAGGGACAGTTGGTAGTTCAGCATTTTATAGATTTACACATTTCTCTATACATTTTGCTGAATACAGTTTTAGCCAAACATTTACATAACAAGGATGATGTCATAACTCTTTCATCTCAGCATGGACAGTTTTCTGCCACTACCCCCCCCCCCCCCCCACCAAAACAAGCAGCAGGACAAAAGTAATATACACACAGACGTTTTATAGGTATACATATGTGTCACTTTCAATATTGTATATTTTTCCATCCACTAAATTTCCATTTCTTGTGGCCACCAACCGGGTGCAATCCTCAAACAACAATTCCATTATTGCAAGGTACATCTGTATGCTCTGGCAAGCGGCAGGCACTACTACTTGAAAAAATTGTTGACAATTTTACGAATCAGTCCACCGCCAACGTACCTGATTGTGCACTTGCCGCGATTCGTCGCGAATATGACGATCGGGGCCAGTGTGGATTCCAGTGCGCGGTGCAAGTACGTGAAGCACTCTATATCCAACATGTGAACCTCGTCCACAAAGAGAACACCGGGAACAAGTTCCGCCACACCCTGGTCGATGTACTTGTTGACGACTTTGTTAATTTCCTTGCGCAATTTGTCCGTGATTTCGGTCTTCTTCGGTTTCATCAGCTGTCCCATCATTGACAAGATGTCCTGTCCACCCTGTAGAAAATAGTTGAAAATAATATAAACTTCGATATTAAGTGGCAGCGTCTGGTGAAATTTACTAGACAGGTAATTGGGGCAAGCAACCAATCCAGGCACAAAAATCCATTTGCAATAGTGAAAAAAACCATTAGAGGTGTCCTCCTCTTATGGTGTCGTGCTTTTTTCAAATGTGGAATTACGGTCTTTTGTGCACACCTGAGAGGGTTTTTTTCAAGTATTTCTACACGCATCTTTCGTGTGTTTAATTGTGTGTTGGGAACTTTAGCCACATTGTGATCAGCTGTATAGACACTTCAAGAATAAACAAAGTATATTAAAGCTAACTGTCCCTGGGCACATCCCCAAAATTTTTTATGATGCCTTCACAACAAAATGAATTATGCAAAATGATGACATTCTTAGGTTTACACAAAAGAACTTTCACGCTTTTAAAAAAAAAATCAGATTTCCAAAAAATACCAGACTTTATGGAATACTTCCTTCTGTGTAGAAAAAATCCAGAAATCCAGGAGTTTCCAGAAGTGTCGTATTTCTGCTTAATGAGCACATTTGATACAAGATACAAGATAATTTATTGTCACATATATAAAACATATAAAAAGATAAAACAGTACTGATTATTGTGGGTTGTGCAAATCAAGGACGCAATCTATAACAAGGATAATTTACCTGAGGCCTGGCGTTGGCGACATCGAGGTCATGTAAGGTCACATCCTGAATCACTTCTTTCTTTTTATGAACATCTCCCTTGGGTAGCGGCACATACTCCTCTGCCTCCAAATCAAACTCTGTGGCATACGTGTCAGACCTGCCTTGTCTCTGTGAGAAAGAAAATGCAAATTGTGTCATGTGAACGGTATTGAATCCTACAGAGTTGTACTATAATAGCCCTTCAACTCTGCTTGGTTGAAAAAGTAAGAAAAAATTAGGAGCAAAATTTTCCAAAAAGTAGGGGAAAAGTAGTATATTTATAGGTAGTGTTCGGAATAGTAACCCGAAGAAAATGGAAACATGCGGAATACGCTGTAATCCGCAGAAACATATTTCTCTTCACAAACAGGTGATGATGGTAGTTACAGTACTCTCAGCAAACTGTAAAGACTCTTAAACTCCAAACAGATATTAATCTATCACAATGGGGTTTTGGACAAAGAGTAGGAAAAAGTAGGAAAATAAGTATTTTTAGGGGAAAAATAAATAGGAAAATTAGGATCTTCACAAAAGAGTAGGACCAGTTGAAGGCCTGCAATAAATATGCCTTTCACAACAACTAGTGATGGTCATTATTTTAAAATGAATAAACATTTGATGGCAAAATTGTCACGGCAGAAAGTTTACTTCAATCTAGAATAGTTGTTTTCCCAAATATGAACTACTCCCAATCATGCAATTTTATTTTAAGGTGTGAGTCTACAAGGTACTACTGATCATCAGATTTCATATGTGGTAAGCACCCCATCCATGAACATGTTTCTATAGAGCATCCTGTATTTATCCGGTTAAAATTAAATGGTTAACCGGCTAATGGCAGTGAGCAGTGTGTTTCTATTGGATTCCATTTTTCGCAAAGTTCGATCGATAGTACCACATCACTGAACATTTGCGAAATTGCCAGCTAAAAGCTCATTGACATAGGTTGCCACAAGGTATTGTGGTAAGACCGAGGTCAAATTTATGCGCACTGCAGTCAGGGGTCATTTATTCCAACCACGTGGCTTGTTGATTTCCAGTTTCTCGCCGGCTAATGTGCTTTTTCGCAACGGGGGATGTTTCTATTGACGTCTTACGGTATCTTACAGTATCTCTCACCACTATTATCCTACAAAAAGAATAAATAGTGGCTAAACTTTAGCCACAAAAAAGCCGAAATGGCAGCGAATGTTTACTTCTGTTGGGCACTTCTACTTTGAACCGGTTCATTCCAAAAAACTAGCTCCTATGGGAACATGCTGTATGTCTGTCTTGAGCCCTTTCCTTCAGCCTTTGGTATGACTGTCTCCCTTTGATTTTATCCAGCATTATTGTTGTTTTCCTCTCTCTAGGATTTTTCCTTTCTAAACTTTCTTCAACTGCCTCTCCCAGTACTCCAGTATGCCTGAGGATAATGTACTATCTTGGAATTAATCATTTTTTAGTACTCCAGTGCTGCTTAACATTGTTAGCATTTACGTTTACTTTGTCATTTGCGATACATTTACAAATCAGTGTCTACACAAACTGTGAATTAGTTAAGACATTTTGTATTGGAAAGAGATATAATAATCGCAGCAAAAATGTAATGTTAGAAAACACAATAGAACATGAAGCACGTTCAATTAATTTTCACGCCATAATTGTATGTAACTATGATCTTTGAATTAACATAATTAAAAGTTTCAAAAGTTATCAACTCGTATTCATTCTTAATTTCTTAACACTCGCTTTTACATCACAATTGATTCTATAGGGTAATATTCTGACAATGATCACACAACTATGTGATAATCATTTCAAGGTCACTGAGCTTTTAATTAGCCAGGGCTGGACACTAGTACTTGCTTGCTTGCCGTGGGAAAGTACAATTTTTTAACTCTAGAATCAAGAGACTTAGAGTATTCAAGTTTTGTGTTTTTCCATTCAATTTCAATTTTGTGTAAATTCCAATTAAACAGAATCTGTAAAATTACTTTAAATAAGGTACTATCTCTAAAGTAACACAATTACCCAGCATACTGTCTGCTTGGGCATGTAAACGTTTTGTTCCGGCAACTGATAACAAAAAGTTTGCTTGCCTGATTAGGCAACCAGTCAAAAACGTTCAAGTGGAGCCTGGAATTAGAACTTTACCTTAACGGCTCCACTGTTTGCCTCGATGTAGATGACATCTCCGACTTCCACCTTTTCTTTCTGGAGGCTCTCGTAGATGGATGGATCCAGTTTCAACTGCTTCGTTCCCTTGGCCGTCTTCAGTCCAATGATCACATGACTGACAGTCTTCCCGTAACCTGATCAATTCATTGAGAATGAAAAGAGAAAGGAGTAGACACGGCGATTTTCCATTTTAAAAAAATGGTCTTTTCTGTTTCTGAAAACCTGTAATTCCATTTCAACTTGATCTAAAAATGGAAATTCTATTTTGTCATAGAAAATATACACAGCAAAAACATGAATTCCATTTTGCAAAGGTGAATTCCATGAAGTTTCACATGAAAAGAACCAAACCAGATTTTCCGTTTTGATTTCCAGTTAAACAGAAAATCACTATCCATAAAGGAGTATGTCTAACTTTCATTAGGGCCGTCGTCAAATAGAAATTTCTCTTCCGACATGTCACCTCAAATATTTAGCCGACAGACACAACTGTCGACACAACAATAGTCTGATTAATTGGGACATTTATAATGCAGTCTTACACCACCGTACCTATTCATGTTTAAATACACCTGTATTGTTGCTACATACTACAGGGGATAATCAGCCTGCCAGGGGGCCCCAGTGATGACTGACATCGCTATTGAAAGCAGCAGTGGAATTTTGAACTTTGGGCTTGACCACATCGTCAATTTCCGGGGAACCAAGATTCTTATGGTGTAGATTACACTCAGAACAATGGTTCTCAGTTTCTATAACCTTCTGCAAGTGTGAGAAAGAAAAAAAATGCTTGCTTTGAGAAGTGACTGGCTGCAGAGATGACATTGTTAGGTCCTGATTTATTACTTTGATACCCTGTGTGTTGTTGTCGGTAAGATAAAATCTCTGTCGATATATCGTCTTTCAGTCAAAATACTGTTATCTCGACAAGCTTTCCGACAGAAGGCCTGTCGACGACACTACTTGCTTTCATGAACAATTTCACAACTGTCTGTCTGGCTTTATGAGAATGGCACTATTATAAAACAAGGGATAATCTGACACAAGATTATGGAAATAAAAAAAAGATAATATCCCTTATCACCCTTTTTTTTATTTGCTCGGACAGGGTTCCACTGTTGAACAGTCTCATCAAGGAATAAGTTAGATTCAGTTACACATTCTTACTTAGATTGTTTTCAACTTTAAATATGAACAAGAGCCCCGGGGGGCACGACGGTCACCCGAGGTCTCGCAAACTCTCTATGGTGCCCATAGAAAAAACATCAGCTATATGTATAGTTTTGGCCCTTGGAGCCTGAAATCTAGGCACCCACGTAGCCAAATGAACCAGTTGGAAAACTTTGCATCCCCTTGCCATACATTACAAGTATAGCTGAGTTTGCCAAGTTAAATTAAATTCTGACATCCATTTTTTATAAAAACAAGGCACGCCCTAGTATCTTAACATTTGACCTTTGACCTACTTATGTGACCTTGACCCCAATTTAACACTGAGGTCACTATACATGTAGCATTTACCATCCAAGTTAGTCACAAATGGGCCAATAACAACCAAAGAAGAAACATTTAACTTCATTGACCTTTGACCTACACATGTGACCTTTGACCCCCAAATTACATTGAGGTCCCTGTTACGCATCTACCACCCAAGTTTGGTTACAAATGGGCTTGTGGTTAGAAAGTTACCTAGTTTGGGCCCTTATAGGCCCTGCCCCCTGGGCCCTCAGGGGGGCCTGGTGTACCATTCCAGGAACCCTCAATCCCCTCCCCCTGAGGATCATTCCAACCAAGTTTGGTCTAAATCCATGGATGTGAAGGTGAATTATTCCCGTAGGGCCCCATCCCAAACTTTTGCCCCCTTTAGGGGCCAAATTGGGACACCCTGGGCATTGTCATGAGGAACACTAATATAGCACATATAGAGGTATCTACACACAAAGTGGCTTACCAAACTATTTCTGGATCTAGAGAAGAAGATGTTTGAAAACTACCTACTTTTGGCCATTTAGGGCCCTGCCCCTGGGCCCCCAGGGGGGCCAGGTGTACCATTTGAGGACTCTTGAATCCCCACCCCATAAGGATCATTCCTGCCAAGTTTGGGCCAAATCCAATCATGCATTTTGAAGAAGCTGAAAATGTGTAAAAGTTTACGCACGACGAACGACGCACGACGAATGACGGACGACGGACGAAAAGCGATCGCAATAGCTCACTTGAGCCTTTGGCTCAGGTGAGCTAAAAATGTATCTGGACAGTGGATAAATTTCATAACCCATTTCAATATGTCTGTAAAGCCTTCATAAACAATACAATAATCCCATTAAAAAGGCTATTTACTATCGTTGATAACTGGACAAGTTGTGATTGATACCGTTACGTTTAAATACTACAGTGAAACCTGCTCTAGCGACCACCTGTATAGAAGGAAAACCTGTCTGTAAAGACCACAATTTTGGTTTCCCTTGGAAAGTGCTTTTCATAGAGATGTGTATCAGCAGGAACCTGTACTTAAAGACCACCTGCTCATAAAGACCACTTTTCTTGTCTCCCTTGGGTGGTCTTTATATACAGGTTTCACTGTATTTGAAAGTCAAGAAATCAGCAGCAAAGAACAAAAGAGGAAAATTTTCAGAAAGTTTGGTTTTTTCCACATGAAAAAATAGTCTTTGTTTATTATGTTTGGTTGAGGATTTGAGGGTTTTTTGTGTATGATTTTACGTAATGAACACAACCAAATACAAAGCTAATAATCCCACATTCTTTTGTAAACAACAACAAAAAGAGCATGTTTAAAATCCTACCTCCCATTGGATTCTCTGTTTCACATGGTGTCAGCTCTGTCACTTCTCCTTCATATACCTCTTTCACTTCCTTGATGCGGAGACCTAAACAAAAACAATTAAAATTTCATTATAAATGAAATCAATATTTCATATGTCAGCTCAAATCAGATATACCATTTTCTTTTATTTTCAACATGAATTTACAAATCATATCACTTATATTTACATACAGAGACAGAGTACACTGTATGTACACGTACCATACAGTGAATTCACTGAGCAAATATTTTGGTAAAACTAGACTGACACAGAAGTCATACACTTAACTATTTAAACTGCCAACAATAATAGCTCATGAACTTCTTTTGTCAAATTTGTCCACTCCAATATCCATGAGAAGAGATCACCAGTTTAAAGGTTAGTGACATGATTGGAAACACTTGAAAATGCCTCAACAACCAAAATGAGTTGAAATATATATACCAAATGTACACCAGCTGGAGTGGATCTCCCAGCTGGAAGGATTTGTCTCTAATTAGTTTACTTAAGGAGAATCAAGCATGAACATATTAGTATTTTAATTTTATCGGGTTACAATAAACATAAGACCCATAGAGAGCCACACAGCAGGTTTGCCTGCCATGAACAATATTGACATTAGTTATTTCAGAATGAGTCAACATTTGACTACAAGATTTTCACAGGAGAATCCTTGCATAGTTTACTTGATTCCAGAGTAGTTTCAGCCCAAATTGAGGTCTACCCCCGAACATGTCATTTACCTTTAAACTCCACATGTATGCAGATTTTTGGGTGGCATTATTTTAGTCAAAAAGAGTCTTGAAATAGCTTAACCCTCTCATAGCCATTGCAAACAAAATTCCAAGGACTGTGCATTTGATATTCTGATTTCAGAACTGAAATCAACCCAAAGTGGTGTTTTCAGCTTCTAATGTATAAGAGGTATACATGCATCTCTGACACGCATCAAGTTCAACACACATGAGCTTCAAAACAGACGTACAATATAATCCAATGTTGTGCCGAGGCTGGCATCAAGGCCGATTTTTGGAGTCCCAAGGCTTGGCCTTGGCCTCGATCTGAAGCCAGTGTACAAACTCTATGGGAAGGGAATAAAATTTTGGGCGGCCTTGGTCTCGGCACCATACTGCTGTCTATAAACAAAATGAATTGGTCATTCAGAGCATATCAAATTTTGACACATTTTCATATATCTGTGTAGTACCCGGTATCATCTCACCTATTGCTCTCCTAAAATTCTCCATCAGAACTTCTGTCTTCTTTATTTCTGAAGAGAATACTTCGCTGCCCACCATCGGACAGAAGGGCACCTTACTGCCCAATTCTTGGGCAATGGCAAGGGCCAGGGCCGTTTTTCCTGTTCCAGGGGGTCCAGCCAGTAGCACCGCTCTTCCGGCCATCTTCTTTGATCTAATTAACTCAACCACAATACCAGCAGCCTAAAGAGATAAAAAATTACAGATCTTATAAACACCCTCCAAAATATTAAAAATGGAAATGTCAGATGAATAAAAAAATATGGAGACAAATGCCATGTCCATGGTGGATGTGTAGGAAATAGTTTAAAATCTCCATTGTTCACAGCAAGAACACAACTTCCCTTCATTTTTTCACCCTCTCTTTGTGTTGCCTCTTGCCTGTTTCAACTTATCAAAAGGAAGTTATCATCCAGCATGCCACACTCACACAAAACATTCAATACAAGCTTGACCTATTCCCCATCTTGCGCTAGCACGTATTACATACATTGTATCATCAAATCCAGGTACGGGAATCATCAGTGGTGGTAATGTAATATCTTGGGTTTTTTGCTGATTTAAAGATTGTGTCATCATTGCCTGGCTAAAAAACACCTGAATGAGATGAAAATCAGCTGAAATCATATCAATTGAAGATTAACTAATAACATCCTCTGCATAGAGCTGATTGGGTAAAATATTGAGTTTGTTGCTGAAAATCTGGACGGCTTTAAATTCATCCTTTTTTTCAAATTACTCAGAAGCAATTTCAAAAATCCGCGACGTCAAAACGTGCACGGCGTTCCTCAAATAGTCGATCAGCGTTAGCAAAGATCGTGCGGAGGTTACCGTCTTAACCAATCAGTGCACTCCGACCGCGATTTGCAGTTTGAGCAAAATTGAAACTCACGGAAAGAACAACATTCTGGTAACATGTCGTTATTAGTTTTTCTCATAAAACAATTCATGACGTATGGATCTCAAACTTTCAACGCACCATTTGTAAGTACTAAACTACCGTTTGGTATTGATAATGAAGGGAAGTAATGGACTTGCACAACCCTGACACAATCTTTAAATGAATGGGAATCAGATAGATTAGGTATGTGAAAATGTGGCCACAATGGTGACAATTAGAACTGATTACGATATTGTAATTGCAGGATATCCTTTGTCATAGTTGTCCGTGGACCAGGTTAGCCTTTTCTATCTTGGATTTAAAGGCAGGGGATCTCTTTTGCATGCCTAAAAATTAACATTGTGTAAATACAATGGCATTTAGAAGAAAATGCCATCTGGGAACCTTTAGCAAAATATAGGAGCTAGACACTCAGTTTTAGTGGAATTACAGACTTTACAGTGACAGTTGGACTCAAATTTGAATTTTTTTCTCGCGAGAAAAAAATTCCTACCATAGAACGTACCCTAAACGGCTATTGTTTTCTGTTTCATTTATCAAATTCTAGGCGATCACTAACCCCCAGATTTCAGACATGCCCTTGATCTATAGCCTAAGGGCATGGGTTAGCTTTTCCTGGTCTGCGGGGATGTTTGCAAATGAGATCCACTGCCTTTAAACTTCTACATTCTCGTTCTTCATCCATTACAGCCAGCCATTCGATTGTTAATTTGTATTGGACCATGTAGCTGTACTTAGACTTTAGTCTCCCATTTAAAATTCATACCAAAGGCAAAGCATTGTATTACCAGACACTATTGTATTACGGACACACGTTCTACGCACAGGGCTATGTGTAACATTGAATGTGCGAGTCGAGTCGAGTGATCAAGAAATGTATGACACTTCGTAAGAACACAAAAAACTTCCAAAACTTACACATCTAGGACAAAAATATACCTGTTTTATGAAATAATCATAGTTTCCTAATACCTGTGCAAAGTGAATGGCGATCAAGCTGGTTTTGACAGTGTCAATTTGCTGTTGGTTTTCTGTGCTTTTGCTGTTGCCACGGCTTTTGCGTTTTGCCACAGACTTTACACAATGTCCGGCAATAGTACAAAATCTTGATTTTGAAGTAGTAATCCGAGGCAGCTAAATACCAAGTAAAATGGGATGGGATGTGCAGTGATAGCAGGTTATGGTGAAAACAATAACAGAATGGTGTACAGTACAGTCAAAAGGAATCTAACGTTAGAATTTCTATTTACAATAAAAACTAAATTAAAAGTCGATTTTCAACGATAACGCCGATGAATTAAGAAAATTTGGTGCAGTAACATGAGTAACTTTTTTCTTTTTGTTGAAATATTAATAAAGACATTTGAAAGAATTAAAAAGATAAGATTTTCAAGAAAATAGTTCATTATGTGAATAATGCATCCAAATAGAAAGTCATGAAGTGTCTGGTAATCAATACTAGACAATAGTATACAAATAATGAATGTTTATGAGTTCAATGGTACGAATATTTTCATGAGTTGAAAGATTAAACGTTACATTCAACGAGGAGAAGCCGAGTTGAATGGACCGTTTAACCTTTCAACGAATTGAAAATATTTGTTACTATTGAACGAATGCATAAACAAATTCATTATTTGTTTGTTATACAACATTATTAATACAAATACACGCTGCCGCTGAATGGAGTACGTGCTATTTATTCATTATCATGTGACCAACAATCCTCCAATTCAAATGACAAGGATTACTTGGTGTTGCTATAAAATCTAAATGCATACATGCTGTCATACCTCTCTGGCCCATATCTTGAGCAACCAAACACATGTTGTTGTCTCCACAAGTCCCTGCCTCGTCAAGACAAGTCCTTTCACATGGCTATGGCTTGCAATTCCTCTGCGTTTGGTGGTGCTTTTCACTTCCCGATCTCTCAATTGCAATTTTGATCTTCCTGATCATAGTCAGTAGTAATCAGTTATCATGAGAGGTTGTATTTCCGGACGGGTTGAGTACCCGGACACCGCGCGATAGAACGGCGCAGTACGCGTCGGGAGTATCGCGCAAAGTTGCAAACAGAACACGGGTACGCAGCATTCATTTTTCTTCCCGTATTTTGATTTCTTATGAAAATACTGATATTGATCATTTGAAAAGAACGTGTTTTTGGTAACATATCCAGAAAAAAATCAAAAATTAAGTCCATTTAAGCCGGCCTATGCAGTTTACGTGTGTTAAATTCGCCAAGTGAGTGCGTTTCATGAACGGACAAAATCTACTTAAAATCTAACGCGTAAAAAACAATTTGGTGAGTGATTTCGTACATTTCCAAGTTAAGGTACATTCTTCAACATGTCAATGACAAATATATGTAGTTTTGAAGCAATTGGTAAAATAGTAACGGAGAAATCGACCATCAAAATGTGATATCTCTTAAGTGTCCGGATACTCAACCCCCCACCCTACTTTGGTAGGCAGACACTGCCTGGGGCCCCTGGGCTAAATTGTATCAATCTATTTCAACCTCTGGAATCTGAAAGTTTATAGTTGCCCCAGATAGTCGCCAACTAAAACCCGCTGTTCCGACAAAACTCCGCAGCTCTGCTGCACCACCAACTTGCTGCCAACACTGACTGCCGACGGGTACTGCACCGTACATTATACAATACAACCAACGTAAAATTCGCAGTATGTGCAGCTCGTGAATGCATACACTGAAATTACATTAGAAAACGTGTTGTGCACAATTAATTTTACAAAATTATGTCCTAAAACATGCTTAAATTAATTTTTAAATATATTGTTCATGTTTTATATATTATTTTACAGAAAACATTTAGGAGCATCTTTTTGAAACATACATCATACAAACATAACTAAATTATGAGTTTTAAAAATCGTTAATCTAAATGAAAGAGAAATTACGACAACACCTTGTTAAAACAGTACAACGTACATACGGCTTACGGGGGCTTTAATTGGTTCTTAAGTCAGCCATGCATCGAAGTTACCCAATCACCTCTTTTGTGAGAGAACAAGTTTATTTTCTTATGCGCATGCGCAAATTTCCTTGGAAACTGCTGAAGCTATAGCCTGTGCAATCGTTTTTGCACTGCATGCACTGTGATGATGATAGGTTTATTGTATGTGCACTGTAGGTAGACTGATTGTGTGTGATACGTGCAGTACCGGTAGAGGCGGTGAGACCAACGACGAAAATGGCACGACAAGAATTTTAGAGGAGTTACAACTGTGTTACTTACTCCAGCGTCTTCCGTTTGTTTGCATTCAGGGCATTGCCAGGACCTGACGTGGAATAGGTAAAAACATGTCAATCAACTAACTGTGTGGCCAGTGTCATGTCAAGTCATGCCATGCCTGTGACTTTTTTCAGACTCAGTCAACTCATGTCAGTTCATAAAATTAATAACAACAAAGTCAAAAACACCTGTCCTTGGGCTTGGCCTTCCTTGACAGAATAAGTTGAAAGTGAGGTAATTCTGGGTTTTAGGCCGGGGATAAATCATTATACATGTAGGTTGCTAATTTCAGCTCAAGACACATTGACGGAATAAACCGCACACGCTGAAGTTAGCAACCTATAAATACAAGCATCGCCGCCGCGGCACGTGGCGGCGATGCAACTGTACCCATTTGTTCTCGTGGGTTGCCACCCCGATCCGAGGTGCGATTCTGTGCGGCGCTTCACCCCAAAATAACATTAGACCATAAAATTACTACGTTTAGAATATATGAATTCTGTTTTACTTTTAGTTCGTGGTTCAATTGAAATTTAGAAAAAAATGGTATAACTCACCCAAACCCAGGATTTTCTTGAGATTTCCTTCTTCACGGGGCTTCACGGTAAAGACTTGTCTGTGTGTTAATCTATGGGAGTCGCTCGCAGTGATTCTCGGGTAATCGCAAACATGACCCCCAGAAGATAATCGGAAAGTTCAAGTCAAAAGACGCGATCCCATTCCGATCCGATCGAGCAACTGCGAGCGCGCGAACTACGCGAACTGGCCAAATGCGCGGCCGGTTTTGGCCCCGCATTTGGCCTTTTGAGCGTTTACAGTGAGGCTCGGGCCGCGGCTCGGCCCCCACTGTAAACGGGGTCAAAGACAACTGACCAGTTACCAGCTATGCTAATAAGACTGAGTGGCTGGAATTTTGTCAGAGATCACACAAATTGTTTCAATTTTAACTGCCTGACTACCACCAAAACATACAGCAGGGGACAAGCTGTCTGCCAGCAGATTAACAGTCTAGGATGAATATCTGAGAAATCCTGCCTCTGTAGCTCCAAGCTTGCTTTCGTACCACTAATCTTGTATGCAAATCATTGGGCATCTCATTGTTTTGATTATGGGTAGGTTGTGTACCATTGTTGATGATTTAAAATACCAAATCCTCAACTGATACCACTCTTTATGTGTCCACCAGTCACTCTATACCTCTGATTAATAGACCTTTGACAACTCTCATTCAAACCAGGTTGTTTGACTCGGACAAATAAACATCAAACCGTCCAGGGTTCAGGATTCAAACTGGGTTAAAATCCCAGCCCTAGACGCAGCATCTATTTTCCTTCCCAGGCCATAAATCTTGAATTTCATGAAAATACTAATATTGATCATTTGAAAATTACGTTTTTGGGGCAACATATCCAGACAAATTAAAAAAATCAAGGTGTCCAGTTACTCAAGTCCCCACCCTACTTAGAACGTTATATCAGTAGTTGTAACATTAGACAGTTACAGTTTAGAGTCAGACTTCAAGGTTAATATAGTCTACTTCTTATTCATTGAACAATTTCTTGTGTTTCTTGTTTGCTTGTTTGTTAATTTTGTAAGTTCAAACCTTATGATTTGTGTTTTGTGGTTGACTGAATGGCATCTCTCACAGAGCCAGATGATCAGTGAAACTGAAAACATCACAACAACATTGCAGCAGCACGGACAGTCACCTTTTCAATGGAGTTCTGGGGCCGGTTGCACGAAACCGTCACATCTCCAGTGCCGTAGTTGTCAACGATGTCTGGAGTTATGATGGAAGACAATTTGCATTTCACGAAACCATGACATCTCTAACTACAATCATTATCGATAGTATCGTGTTTGTGGATTAGTCTAAGTCACAGAAATCATACTCACTTGAAATGTGCTATAATATGTTCTCCAACCATAATATGTAAAAGATGGGAAAGTATTTGTTTACAATGATGTTTGTTCACTTCTATTTGAATCAAGCTTCCCTATACACCTATGAAATCAAAGACTTATTCATTATAATTTTTTTAAAAGCTCAAACAAAGAAAACATCTCCTTAATAGAGTAAATGTTCCAGCGAAGATACCATAAGTTTTTTGTTTTTTGTACCAGTCTCAGTATTGGTAGATGTTGTATATATTTTGCTTAAGTTTTGTCAGTAAAAAATTAATCTAAAGAATTTTTGTTCATTTAAATGAGTGATGATTCACAATAAACGCCTGTCCAGCAATATTTACGGGAGGCTAATAAAGTTTAAAAATAATCAGATTCTGTACATTTGGCAGTTTGATAATAGCAATTTGTATCACGTTATCCATTATTTACTTTTGCCAGTTTTCATGAAATTTTGTAATCATCAACGTATCAATACTTTGGAAAAAAATAGGGAAAGTTATCATGATTATTGTCACAATCGGCTGCTGATAATTACACACATTTAGTGTGGACGTTGGTGTCGCTTGACTTATGACGGCCCCGGAGTCATCATAACTTTTGTCACTGGACTTGTCCATGAAGTTAAGATGTCAAGTTTCGTGAAACGCATTTTGACTTAACCCTGGAGTCGTCGGCGAAGATAGGATGTCAGGCTTTCGTGCAACTGGCCCCAGATAATGGCAATGCTGTGGGGAGGATCAATCGAGCCAGACACCCAGATTTTTCTCGATGGAATATCCAACGATAACACACCACAGACTGATCTTTCCAACCAACATTATATTATTGATAAATGTTATAATAATGTAGCTTTTTAAGTTTTATCAGTGGTTTATTTCATTCAATGACCTGATGGATAAACTCTACTTTGATCACATGCCAAATTCTGCATAGATCTGAAACTACTTTAAAATTTCATATGGCCAAGTAAAAATAAAGAATAGTTTTTCATCCGGATGTTCAAAACAAGTTGGCAAATATCATTTGTTCATGCACTCGAAAAGTTCAAAACATGGTCAAACACAAAATAAACAACCACACCATATCAGCATTTATGTTTTGACCTTTCTATTTGATGATTTTCACTAAATAAATGAAACTATCAGGAGACAGGTGAAAAAAAGGAAGTAGGTGAGGATGAGATGGCTGAGGCTGGTTCCAGACATTTAGATTTAAAGGCATCGTATAACATTGTTTCCAGTTTAAAAAATCTAAGGTACATGATTTTTCCCCCCAAAAAGTCACTGTATTCAATGTCATAACTGACTAGCAAAAAGCCAGAAAGTTGAAGGGGTGTGGCGTCCCTTTGTATTCGGTTGGACACCACAACCCATACCAAAATGGCAGTTATCAGGTCATGGGGAAAAGGTTAAAATGGGTCTTT